>ML208328.1:80126-111171 GCA_004369065.1 Pluteus cervinus | reverse complement strand
GGACCTGCGAATCCCCCTCAGACCGAACTGGGCGAATCATAAAACCTGGACGAAGAAACGGTCAGAATATGATTTAACGAGAACGTGGACAGCAGAAAGGGGTGGAAAGGCGGAAAGAAAAACTGCAAAGGACGTACAGGGACGGTTGGGTAGGGTATATGCGGCCTGATTTTCTGATTTGACCCCGCCACACGAGGCCGCCACTCATGGTCAATAGATCAAGTGCTGACGCGAATCCTAGAAGAGATTGGTGTTAAAACACGATAGGAAAAGGAAAAGACAGAGACAAACGACGGGAAATGGGAAGTGTCATAGCAAGGATGAATGTCAACCCCCATGAATGACGCGAAGTCAGGAGGTATTGAAAAGAGGTGAAGAACTCGAAATCGAAAGAAAAACACGAAAAAAGGACATGAACATAGCGGGAAGAACTCACCTTGCCCAATTCGAACCTCCGGGTAATGAGTGCCTCGTCTCGCTCCGCCTTTTGAGCTCCCAATTCAAATGCCACCTGATCCTCCTGGCAAACTTGAAGGAAGTGCTCAAAGCCCTGCCGAATAACACGATCAGAACTTGTAACGGATATAATGAAAGCACGCAACATACGACTATAACCGGAACCGTCGACGGACATCTTCCAATTCAGCAGTAGACGGATGGCCTGACCCGCATTCTAAGGAAAGTTTTATCAGGATAAGACCGCAATTCAAAGAGGCTAGAAACAGAAATAGCGAAAGGAAGCCAAGAAAACAGAAGGAAGAGTTGGAAAACGACATCATAGACTGGGTACCCAGGAGTAACTCCGAAAGTAACTCCAACGGGAGCTCTGAGTTCCATGGCAACTCGGGGGAAGAAGATGGATGGAGTCCAAACGAGATCGCTGTACATACCGTTCAGTTGCTTCGGTGCAGTGGGCGCTCAGCGAGTGGCGGCTAACGAAAGGACATTAGAATACGAACGAGCAAAAGAATACGTGCACTTGCATTTGGTCCTCTGATTGTTCGGGGGTTCGGTTGTCAGAATGAGTCCTATTCTGTAGAACTGTCCGAATTGCGTCATCCTCGGTTTCGAGGGTTAAAAGACGATCTGTTAATTGCCCTTGGTGGTTTCCTAGAGCGTCGAGTGGTGGAGGAGTGAAGCCATTTCGGAGAGCGGTTGCAATGTTGAGCAAATGTTGAGATGTTGCGGTAGCAAGTCTTGGAAGCGGTTGGCATACATGACCAAACAACCTTCCTGGGCACTCGGGAAATGCCTGGTGTTTGGCAGCGACATCAGAACCAAGCAGCGGTTCGAGCGATGTGCCTTCACTCCTCGCAATCGAGCCTGGAGACCCTCGCAGGACACTCCATCTAATATTCTACGCCTCTACGCCTTGGTGCCTACCTGGCAGCTCACAGTTTACAATGGTTTTAAGCTAACATTCCTCCCTGATTCAGATGGGTCCTATGGCTGGCTCTCAACGCTTTTGGTCCGGTTCGTAGTATCTGCGTCAATATCTGGTTTTGATACGAGTAGGATATCTGAATTCTCTCTTTTTACTTAGGATTTAAGATACCCCAATGGACGGACCATAGTTATGGGAGTAGCTCTTATGTGGCGTCAAAACCCTCACTGTGAGGAGTATTCGGATTCAAGTATCCATTCGTATCATCCTCGGCGAAATTTTTCCTTTCGACCTCCCGATCTACGTTGTTGCGTGAAACTCAGAAGATCTCGAGATGCGCATATATAAAGATCCTCTTCGTTCTGCATCACGCCTAGGGCTTCAAATGGAGTTAATTTATGTTCTTTTATTCAAAGGCGGACGGTTCATTTTAACGCTCATCAGCCAGCACGACTGGCACCCGTTGAGCGTTCTATTTTATGCCTATTGATATTACTATCTTCGGCAACCAGCCCTCGAGTACGAAAATGAAAACTCAGCTAAATAACACAAGGAGCTCGAAATAATCTGCGAGGAAGGCTGCTTAGAGCAATCACGCCGTGAAACGCAGACCAGCTCATAGCCAATCTCCTGTCCTCCTTTCTTGTATTGAATCCCTCTCCGGTCCATTTTCTCCTCCGCTCATTCCAAATGTTCGATGGATAAAATTCTTCCCTGTGGACGGGAGGGGGCCGCGCATAGGCCTTGGTAAAGGTATTCTATTCATTCCTTGATATGCTTTGTTTTTGGCTTAAAAATGGAGTTTGTTGCTTTTATCGACAGTTCTTCCTCAGAATTCGTAACCCATAGCACGAGCCCACTTCGCCACACACTCATACCCAACTCTTGAACGTCCCTACGTGCCGTACTTCTGATTCTTGGCAACACAGATCCGTATATTGGACTTCGCCACCGCTATTGTATGCAGGGGGGATTATGAGTACTGGGGAGGGAAATAACGAGAAAACAACTCAGGAGGAAGGTGATACTTCTGTTCACAATGCCAGTTCGTCGCTTGGTAGGTGACAGTTAATTTACCTTCAACCCATACTCACTATCACCATTAGCACGCACTGATACAGTGGTCATGTCAGTACTGGACAGTCCGCCTAAGGAGCAGTACCGCGATCCCTCAGGTTGCAGGGAGTTATACGAGAAGAGGTATGTGCTCATTCTAGCCGTCAAATTCACGTACCCTACCATACTGAAGTTTCAACAGTCTCACAAAGATGAGCGAGCAGGACGGACAGATTGAAGTCAGCAAGCATCAGCAGTTAATCCACGGTGCTCATGAGGGTTTGGTCGCAAGCTTCAAGCCCGTTGGAAATTAGCGCCTGATGTCGGTGTTTCGTACATATATACCATAGCAAATCCTCGACGTAATTCATGACTTGGCATGGCCCATATGATCGTCTCAATATGCGTGTTCATATTGAGAAGCCCAGGAGATAGTGACCGTAAAGAGTAATGTCGGCGATAAGTGAGGTAGAAAGTAGGATGAGTCTCTCAAGGATCTACAGTAGCACGAATTCGAGGAAGACTAAGTGTCCGTTCAGGCGTCCAAGATTGCACAGGGAAAGCGGTAAGTATTGCGAACAACCTAAAGATGTGGGATATAGGTAGTCCAAGAAATATTCGAAAGTGCATCCAAAGGGAGGTCATGGAGAGTGAGGAAAGCAAGTACCAGTACACAAAACCGAGCGAGGATGTACAAGATGCATCCAGGATATAAAGTGATGCACTCCAACACATACCACCCCATTTGTGTTATTCTCGCCTGCCGGGTCCCTGCTTGTGTCGCGAACCATATGCGGAAAAGAAGAGTTCTGAGGAACATACAAGTGGGCACAACAGCCAAGGCAACTGATGAAACTCTCCACAAGATTAGTTCGATGTGTGTCGGAAACGTGGAGTGCCATGAAAGGAAATGGATGGCCCCAAAGATCATGCCAATAAAGGACGAAATTCCCTGAACCAAAACCTTGTCCTGACGGAGATTCCAGAAGCCATAGAAAGTGCCGACGTGCGTCCTTTTGGGGTAATTCGCTTCCTCGTAAATCATCTCCCAGAGCGGCCACGCAACAAGGACGAACAATTTTTTGATCAACTGTGTCCACACCGCCTTGGAGCAGGCGCGCATCCCGCGTTTGAGAGTATCAACCGCCTTCCATAGCGCCACTTTCCACTTCGCGACTTGGATTATTCCCTGTGGCTGGCTTAACCCTGCGGCTCCCAATTCATCAGCTACCCCTCCTCCTTTGCCGTCCGAGTCTATGACTCTCTCTTCTGGGTTGGATGCATCTCCCACTTCAGGAGGTACATTGGATTCGGTTAGTGGATTGGGTGTCCTGGGTTGATCACTCAACCTAGACGCCGACGGCTCCTCGGTCGATATTGCTATCTCTTCCGCAACACGAGACTGCTCCCTAGAATCCGGTTCTCCGGGAGCTGGAGAAGGCGGATCTGGATTGGCGCTGGTTGGTGGGTTGCGTAGTTCGGCTGGCCTCTGGAGATTTATATAGATGGGACACAGCACGTTGAGGGGTTTATACCACCACAGGCCGTACGTGATGATGTTGAGAGTCGCGAAGGCAAGAGTCACCACCTCGAGTTCGATCAAGGGGAGTCCCTGATGTAGGCGTGCCATGCATTCGAACACAAACCACGTCGTCTGGAACGCCACAAGGCCTTTGGACAGGATGTCGCCCTTGCTCTTGTCCTGAATCTCCTTTTCCGTCACGTTGAGTTCTTCGAAGTCAACGTAACCGTCTCGAAGGAGTTTGAGAAGGGTCCACGGGTAGAGAACTCGCTTGTCACCAATCCACGCAAAGCCACCCATCTGGGCAAATTGGCCGTGTGTGTGTGTCCATTTTAACCCTGATGTTGGTTAAATAATAGGTGGGATCGCACAAAAAATCAGAACTTACGAGGTTCTGCATAATTCGCCAAACGCATCACATCCCTTGCCCCGAACCACTGTCGCATGGCCCACCATATCATCATCTCCGGCGCTATCAGCGCATAGAACGAAACTTTTGCCGTGACCCGTAACCGTCCCCAAAACGAAAGCGAAGGATCCGGGATATTCTGATGAACGGCTCGATAGACACACGCCGCGATCGTGATGAAGCAACTTCGAACGATCTCGTACGTAGTTCGCACATCCATTCCCGTACAACCAGCGCGTGGTTGAGGGCCAAAGACGATGGTATGAAGGGCTGTTGGGGCGGTCGCAGGACCGGCTGATATAGGCACAGCGTCCACGCGCATAGACGCAAACACGGTAGCAAGGAGGATGGTGAGCATCTTAGGATTGAATGTGAATAAGTGCTTTTACTTCAAAGTTTTAGTCGACTTACAACGGGAATTCAAATGCAAAGGGGTCTTGGGAAGCCGCGAAGTGGGTGCTGGGTTGTGGAGGAAAACAAGGGACCCACACCCTAGGCCCAATGTCTAAATCGATAAACACAACGTGTTAGTTGTGGGTCCTTGTTATTTGACAGCAACACTGGTTTGACCGTATTGCCTCCGTGCGGGCCGTGTGATCCTATAGACGCTCGTCGTCTTGCGTGAGATCACCGGTATCCAAAGGTCCGCGACCAAGACAGAGATAATAAGTCCCTGTCGCAAATGGAACAGCGCTATAGTCTTCTGGGGAAAATGGTTAGGTTTGCATCTATAGAACCTGGTCGTAAATGACTGTACCCGAACCAATGGCGAAGGAACGCGGATGCGGTGAGTAATCTCGAGGAGTAGTTCGCCGGCTTCGTCTCCGTGTGAATGACACGAATAACTCACTCTGTGTGCCAAGATGTGAGAACGGTAGGCGTCAGGATCGATAGATGATAGCA
The DNA here is from genome assembly GCA_004369065.1 of Pluteus cervinus. Lineage (NCBI taxonomy): Eukaryota > Fungi > Basidiomycota > Agaricomycetes > Agaricales > Pluteaceae > Pluteus > Pluteus cervinus. Next base: position 105,897 of record ML208328.1, on the reverse strand, counting down.
TAGAGAGGAGAAAACGAAGCGGAAAGTTGAAAGGAAGACATGACAGAGAAAAAAAGACTAGACACAGCTCATGGACAAAACCCAGCGCGTACAACTACTCGCCTTGTGCTGTTTTGTCAAATCTCGAAGATAAAACAGATGACTGAGCAAATAGACCTAAGGGATCAAGGGAGGTTGACGAAAGTGCATTCGATGCCACTAGGTGATGCCACGTCACGATCTCGTAACGAATTGGGACGTGTGTCCGACAGATGGTGTATATTCGGCATGGACGGATAGAACGGGTATCTAAGAGCGTTCTGCTGGGGATCAAAAAAGAAGGAGATAAGCATATCAACGGACCACCCGAAGTAAGGAAACAAACCTGATCACTGCGCGAACCCCCCTCGCCGAACTGGTACCAAGCATCCACCACAAATCCTCCTTTGACTCAAACCCAATGAATCGTGAAAACCTAGGCAGAGAAATACTAAGCGTGAAAAGGCAAAGAGACAAACGAAAAGGGCATACGAGGAGGCAGGCAGGATATATGCGGCCTCATGCTCACGTATGGCAGCGGACAGTTCATGAACCCGCCACTCATGGTCGATAGATCAAGTCATGACAATAATTCTGGGGAAATGGAGGTTAAAAGACGATCAATAAAGGGAAAGACAGAAGCAAACGACGAGAGATGGGAGAAATTGTAGCAGGAGCACGCGAATGAAAGTCATCTGACAATAATGAATCGATTCTCCCTGGATATCTTTCCGCGGAGGCCCAAATGCCATGGTGCCAACAAGGTCGCTGCACGTACCATTCAGTAGGTTCAACATACTGACACATAATCTGTTGTTTAGATAACGATTCGAGGCTAGCGAAAGGTTAAAATATGAACGAAACAAACGAAGATACGCACTTATATGTGATCCTCCGATTTGTTAGCGGATTTGAATCCCAAGTTGTATCTGCGTCTGACGAGCTGATTCGAAATGTCAAGAAGTGCGTTATCAAACTTTGAGAATGTTGGAAGGAAGCATGTTGGTTGCCGTTGTTGTTTTTTCAAGTGTACAGCGGAGGAGAAGCAGATCACAGAGCGGCAACAATGTTGAACCAATCGGGCATGCCCGGTGTTTGGCAACGCTACCAGAACCAAGCAATGATAATCGGCAATTTGACTTTCTTTCCGTCCACTACGATGAAAAATCTGCAGAGTACGTGTAAAACGCAACCCTCCAGCGGACTCTTTGATGAAGGGGTCCCTCTAGATCTCTATCCAATTTTCCCCCCGGAAATAGAACACAAGGTCTTTGTGGCAGCATTCGAGGGTGATCAGGAGATGACGAATATCGGGACACTTTTACTCGTGTCAAAGAGGGTCTATGAATGGTGGGTACACTCTTTGGAGGCTCCTATCGTATGGATTATATTTGTTCCTCTTAGGTTGCTTCCCCTAGTATACAAGATCGTCAGCACCTACGGTTCCTCCGAGTGGCCACCAATGACTCTGCCAATAAAGAACCTTTCCCGGTTTGGGAAATACGTTCGCCACCTCCTTCTTGACTTCTCGGATGCTTCTACTTCAACGATATACTTCACCTATTGTCCAAACGTGGTCAACCTGTGTCTCATTGCCTGGGATGGCACGGGGATACCTACCCTGTCATGCCTCAGGCCCACAGAACTTGGTGTGGACTTGAATATACTTCCCAAGGTTCCAGAAATCATCCCATTATGTACCAACGTCACCCACCTTGACTGTGCGTACGACGAGTGGAAAGGTTTCATCGGGCCTTCGAAGTCGTTCTCATATTTCCCGAACCTGACGCACTTGATGGTCTGCAGTCCCGATTCGTTCCAGGATCGGAAACAACTGGTGGAACAGATCTTTCAACAGTTGCAGAAGCTGCAGGTCTTCATCGTCGCCCACTACCCGGATTCAGATCTTCCTGAATTGAAGATGGTGGAACCGGATTATATATACCCTGACCCACGGATCGTTCACTTGTCTCTTCAATTTCCACTCCATTGGAAGACAGCAGCTCAAGGTGTTCTCTCCCCGTGGTTGTTTGCTGAAGAAGTCGTGAAACAGAGGCGAGATGGCATCATGTTATCGCGGGTGTAGACAATTCAGAGGTCCATTTGCGTTATGGTGGCTCAATTTGTAATTTTAGGATGCGTAGTATCGATATTCAGCCAGAATCGGACTTGGACGCGTACGATTGGAATGAACGATTAAGTTTTACTTCGTATCGCTTTGTGTTGAGGCCATACTGCACATGTACAGGCCCTTGCACGCGCTGCATATTCGGCACCCCGGAATTAGCCGAACTTTGCCAACTTTTTTTCTTCCTTTTTTTCCAGCACTTACCATGGCATCGTCTCATCATCGGTGTGGCCTTCGCAGCCAAATCGACCCCAGAACTGTACAGCATCGATTTCAAAACTCTCATATCCCCGTATACCGTCTTCCAACTGAACTGCTTACCGCCATCTTTCTTCATGCTCGTGATGATGCAGGCTATCACAAACACAGTCACTTGGTGCTGACACTCAGCTGGGTTTCGTCGCACTGGCGTGACATTTTACTTTCCAATCCCGCACTTTGGACCTTCATCGAGGTTCGAAGCGAAGATCTGCTCAACCTATTCTTGACGCGTTCTCCCAACTCAAATCTCCGTATTGACCAGGCAGCGGACAGCCCAAACGACTTCGTACCCATTATGAAGGAGTTATTCCGTCTCGAATGTCTGACGTTGTGCTGCCCTGAGGTCGACATTGACGAAGAGGATGAATTGGGCGGGAGTACGCATGACGATTCACTTCTTCGCCCGTACTGGTCACAACCAGCTCCATACCTCCGAAAGTTGTCACTTACCAACTTTCCCATCCCTCCGAACCCTTTCGACAATATTTCTCCGGCTCTTCGCGACGTGGAGCTCGTATGGTGTAATTTTGACTGGGCCACCTTTCCCTTGTCCAACATCACAACTCTTCGTGTTGTGTTCCCAGAGCACGATATTAGCTCTTCCCAGTTTCTTCAAAAGCTCCAGCAGATGCCGTTCTTGGAGCACCTGGAACTTGAGGGTGCCCTGGAGGGTACAGGCTGGTCTGGACCAGTTCGACACAAGTTATCACATTTGAAGTACCTAGATATCACGCTTGACGACCCCAACACTCTAATGGATTTCCTCCAACGGATTTCGGTTCCTGCCGCCGCATATATAAGTGTCGGGGTGGAGGAATCTGGGGGCATGGTGCCAGAGCTGATCACGCGGCTCCGCGGTTGCGTAGATGGGGAATTAAAGGCACTTTCCAACTTTCGTCTGGACGCCTACGCGAATTCACTCTCTTTCGAGGTAATTCCAGTGCTCCCAGCATCGAATGAACAAGACGATCATGGACCTTTCCTCCGTGGTAACTTCAGTGGTTGGGAGTTCAACCATAGTGTTGTCGATGAACTCTTCCACCATTATGATTTCTCTGGGCTCACGGAGCTCAGCTTACTCTCTGATGACCAGGAAATAACTACCGATATATGGACTACCATCTTCACCCCCCTTCCTCAGCTCACAAAGCTTTCCCTAGAAGGGGTTTTCGCCGTCTCCTTTATCAACCACGTTTCCACGTCCGCACAACACATCTCACTGCCTCCAGACTCGAATATAGAGGTTGATGATGATATCAAAGATGAAGTTCGTCAAGGCATGACATTTCCATCTCTCGAAAGCTTGGGACTTCACAGAACAAGTAGCTTTGTGGAGGCGGTTGGCGAGGACGAGACAAAGTGGCCTGGGGAATTTGACATGTTTTATGCTGCTCTCGGGATCCGACAGCTCGTGGGGTGTGGTCTTCGGAATTTGAAGGTGACGAGGTATGCCCTTGCTGACCTGCAAGTCGAAAGTTTGAGGTTTGTAGTCGATAACTTGGTGTATGAGGACGAGAGAAGCTGGGCGTTGGAGATTGCAGATGTGGCGGAAAAGCTTGGTTTAGGTGGTGACCGGTGACGACTGAGGATGTTGGGTGATCCAAAGTTGTATAATTCTTTCAAAAGTACGTTTTCTTGATACCCATTTTATGCTTCAAGTCGGAATCGTTACTTTAGCGGACCAGCTACTGTATGTATGTGCAGAACCGCCCATAGTCCCAATTTTTTTGTTCGTTCTGATCGTAGAAATGAAAGGGAAAACTTCCTTGATGTCAAGTCTCATGTGCTGTCCCCACTTACCTTTGTGATTAGCTTCGGGTTCTATTGTGTTGAGGCCAATTTTCGATGCAGAGGGTCATTGCACGACAACAGTGCCCGGAACTAGCCGATGGCAGTAGCAACTTCACCGCACCACGTCTCCCACTTTTTCCCCCCTTCTTCTGCACTCTCATCATGCTATCTTTCAATCGTCAGGATGGCACTCACGGCCAAATCGACCCCAGGATCGCACAACTTCGACTTCAAAACACCCAAATCCCCATTCGCCGTCTTCCTCCTGAACTTCTTACTTCCATCTTTCTTTACGCTCGATACAACGCCAGCGATGGCAAACGCAGCCATTTAGCGTTGATCCTCAGCTGGGTTTCATCGTATTGGCGTGATGTTGTGCTCTCCGATCCCGCCATCTGGACCCTCCTGGACGTTGAGAGCGAGGACATTGTCAACTCGTTCTTGACGCGTTCTCGGGACTCGAAGCTCTTGGTTGACTTGTATCGGCCAAGTCCAAACGACTTCGTACCCATCATCAAGGAATTGCATCGTCTCGAATCTTTGGTGCTATACTGCCCTGAGGTCGACATCGACGTGGGTCAAGGCATGCACGATGACTCAACTCTACGCCCGTATTGGTCGAATCCGGCTCCATATCTTCGAAAACTATCACTTCACTACTTTCCTATTCCTCCAAATCCTTTCGAAAATCTCTCTCCAGCTCTTCGTGACGTGGAGCTCACATGGTGTGCCTTCGACTGGAGCACCTTCCCTTTTTCCAACCTCACAAGTCTCAAGATTGTGTGCCCAGAGGATCAAATCAGCCCCTTCCACCTTCTTCAGAAAATCCAGCAGATGCCATTCCTGGAGAATTTGGAACTCGAAGGCGCTCTTTTGGGAATAGATGGGCCAGGGCCGGCTCGACATCGGTTACTGCATCTCAAGTCCTTGGAGATCAGAGGGGCGCTTCCCGATACACTGGTGGATTTCCTGCAAAGAGTTTCCGTTCCGGCCACTGCACAACTAAGCGTTGAACCGGACAATAGTGGTGGATTGGTGCCAGAGATGATGGCACAACTTCGCGCTTGCCTAGACCGAGAATCAAGGAAGCTTTGCAAGTTCCGGTTGGGCGCCCATGTTACCGTCCTCTCTTTCGAAGTCCATCAAGTGCTGTCAACATCGAACGAACAAGGTGCTCTTCAACCTTTACTCCATGGCAGCTTTGGAGAATGGGAGTTCGATGATAGCATCGCTTATGAACTCTTCCACCATTACGATTTTTCCGAGCTCACCGAGCTCACTTTACACTCTGATCATCAAGAGATAAACACAAACATTTGGACTACCATTTTTACTCCCCTCCTTCATCTCACGGTACTTGACCTAGAAGGGACGTTCGCCGCCTCTTTCATCGGCCACTTCTCCACATCAGTCCGTCTGATAGGAGACCTTCTTCCTCCAGATATGGAGATCGAAGATGTCGCCCGAGGTCAACTCCGAGAGAGAATGATGTTGCCATCTCTCGAAAGGTTGGCCCTTCGTAGGTCGGGAGGTTTCGTGGAAGAATTTAGGGAGGAGCGTACAAAGTGGCCAGGGGAGTTCGCAATGTTTCGTTTCGCTCTTCTGGTGCGACAACTTGTGGGGTGTAATCTTAGAGAACTAGAGGTGGTGAGATACTCTCTCACTACTCAACAAGTCGCGGATTTGAAGCGTGCTGTCGATAACCTCGTATTCGAGGACGAGCTAAGCTGGGGCTGGAGATAGATGTCATTGCGAATATCAAATGATCTTGTGGGTAATTACAACTGAAAGTTCAACAACCTACCTGTTTCTCTTGTATCATATGTACTTCATCGGAATCATCCCTCTGATCGACATCTTACTGTAATCCCTCGAAAATCTCTTCTGACCTTCCCAGAATTCGAATAATTTTATTGCGATGCGGGAATAGCCAATCCGAAAAGGGGCCAAAGCCGACAGCCTGCGAATTCAACAAGGACAAAAGTTTGACGCCTCCCACAGCCCTTCGTCAACCCGTTCTTCCACACTAAATGACCACGGCAAACGACGACCAGCTACTAGGTATCGTTGATGCCGAAATTGCTCAACTTCGTCTTCGCCTGTCTGCTCTTTGTTCAAAGCGCAATGCACTGATGCCCGTGGCCCGACTTCCTCCCGAGCTGATGTCCATCATCTTCCTATATGCTCGTGATTCCCGCGCCCCCAACTCTAGATCCAAGATGGTGCTCATCATCAGCTGGATATGCCGCACTTGGCGACGAAATTCCTTGAATTTCTCGCAGTTGTGGTCGGAAATTGATTTCCATCACCACATGGGCATCAAGAAATTCTTAACCCGCTCTCGACAAAGTCCCTTATCCATAAAGCTCAACTACAGCTACTTAGTCCTTAGGGACATCCTCGGCCTCCCCCAGTGCTCTCGTATCCAGTCCTTTGACTTGAATAAGGACTCATTCGTCGAGAAGCGCCCTCGTCACCTTGATCTCGACTAGATCTATTCGGCTCCTGCTCCATCACTACAATTCCTTTCACTTCGTGGGACAACTCTGCCAACCTCCCTCTCGAAGTTACCCCCTCCATTGAAACACCTCCAATTACACTACTGCTCCTTCGAGTGGGACTTCCCCTCGTTCAGCGGCCTGACGACTCTTTCAATCACCAATCCAGCTTTCACTATCCCGCTCAGCTCCCTCTTGCTGAGGCTAGCAGATTTACCATTGTTAACGGAATTAACCCTCACTGCTGTCTTGTCAACGGCTCCAGACGATGCAGAGGACTTGCCGCAAGTCCAACTTTCAAAGTTAGAAGACTTAACGATCAACGAAAATGACTTTGACTCATTGCACACGTTGATAGGTCAGCTCTCTGTTTCTAGCAGCACATCTATCAGTCTCGCTGTCGCGAACTGCTCTGGACCGGATCCCATACTCCTCCTCGAAGCCATTCGTCACAGTCGGTCTCTCTGTGCTCCCATCACCAATTTAATCACGAGGGAAAGACCTGGCACTTGGGGCCTGGAATTCTTTGAACAACCACCGAATTCAGGTCCAGTTCATACTGCCCTCGCCCTTGAGCTTGATAGCTCATGGATACACTCTGCACTATCTACAGCTTTCGGATATTTCGACCTTCAATCTTTGGAGGCGTTGAAGGTTACTCGTATTCAAGACCGCTGTGACTCCCCTTCTTCTTACTCCCGAAGTTGGCCTGATGATTTTGGGGAACTTCCGAATATTCGCCGTCTTACGGTCTGCGGAGATGCTGCGTATAACTTTCTTGAGTTTCTGCGGAACGAAGGCAATGGGGTCCAAGATACGCTGGAGTGTAATGCGCAGGCGCTGCAGCAATTTGAGGATGATAAGGGGAAGACACCTGCTCAAAAGAAGCGAGAAAGGAGGGAGTTTTTTAGATCTTGGTTTCAAGGAGATTGGGGCTCGTCGATTGAGGAACCTGAGGAATCCACACCGGATCAAACTGGAGGAGATTCCTCCTTGCCTATCGAGGAACCCGAGGAATTCACACCGGAGCCAATCAGTCTCTCATTCCCCGCGTTAAGAGAAGTTTTCATCTCATATCCCAGACCTGATAGGCCTGACGTGGAGGAGGAGGAGGAGGAGGAGGAGGAACAGGACTTCGCACCTGGCCCAGTTGACGAACACAGTATTGTGTACAACCTCAGAACGAGATTTGACGAGGGAATTGGACTCGATACGCTTGAGTTTTCCGGCTGGCCTATTAGTGACGACAGCTTGGACGAGATTGAACTATTGGGGGTAGTAATACACCGGGGATTTGAAGACGACCATGATTTTAATTTATCTTAGAGTGATCACTGCATTCACTTTTCCCGTTATGCCATCTCTTGTACCCTTTTCATTACTGCTGGTGACCAGTTACCGTTGGATACAGTATGTTAACAAATGCCGCCCCGATACTCAAGAAGGTCGAGATCCATCAACTACCCATCCCAAACGTCTTATTCTCGGGTGCTGAGCGCTGATCCTCGCCTGATCGACCTCTCCCTACACGAATGCTCGAACTTTAGCTGTTCCGCGATACCCCCTTCCCAGCTTCGCTACCTCTCAATCCGAGAGCCCGACCCGCTCATTCACATTGAGGAGGTTCTTCGGTTACTCTCCCTGTTCCCCACCCTGGAGGTTATTTTCTCCGTCATGGTGACCCAAGATCAAGAGTTCGTCACCAGGTATAACTTCTTTGAACTCTTCTGGTTATCCGTGGCCTTCGGGAGTTCTTCCGTAAAGGAGTTACACGTTGATCAGCTTGACGATATTGATGGTCACAGCCGCCTCAGTTTGTTGACCACTTCCGAAATCGATCTCTGGGTGGATCATAGCTTATCATGGGATAACACCATGATCATCCTCAAGCAACTCCCTTTTGACCAACTAGAACACATTGTGATCACAGCATGCCAACCAGCCCCACCTCCAGAACTATGGGTAATAATGAGCAACCGACCAATCCATCATCTACACCTTGGCTTCAATGCGGCGGCAGTCTTCTTCTCCTACATCGCCTCCACAGTTCACGGAGATCCTCTCCCGTTCAAATCTCTCCGGAGACTTATTATAGATAGCTGAGAAGCCGAACTCTCAGTGGACGCGTGGGTTTGCTTTTGCAGTACGCTGAGGGTGAGGTTGGAACTTGGATTCAGGTTAGACTTGTTGAAGTTGCAGGGTCGCTTTCCCGCCACACACTTCACCGTCAACGACCTCACAGAGTTAGTTTCTGGATTCAAAATCTCTCCGTAGCAGAGCAGATAGGATCTCGCCAAAGAAAAACCAGAAGACGTTCATCACAATATATCATGCATGCCAATCTCAGGATCAAAAAATGTTCATTCGAGGGGTTAGTACATGACATGGGATACACAGTTGAACGGCCCAACGATTCACTAAAAGACAATCAATTGTTAGCTGCTCATGCACTAGCAATAATAAAAGGGAAACGTACAGAGAAATACATCAACTTCGACTGGTTTTGATGTAAGGCAAGGAACCCTCGTTTCTTGCTCTCCAGGGCATTCGCGATTTGGGTGGAGGTTAAAGTCCCCGTTTCGGACATCCCACCAGCGCCAGCCGGATCATAATGAATTTTGTTGCGTGCGCAGACGATATCGGCGTCTGAGGATGTTGAAATCAGTGTCAGTAGGATGAATAACTTCAAAAAAGATGGCAGCGTACAGTAAACGGGTGCTGGGATAGAAACCGAGCGCGTAGCTCGAGCGAAAACGTGACACAACGCAAAGGAAAGAGCTTGAACAGAGTCCGCACTAGAAAGGGTGATGGACGTCAACGAAAGGCCAGACATGACAGGAAGAAATGGTATCCTTACTTGAAACCGTTATCCTATCAGACACAATTAGTGAATCTGATATTAATCGGAGCTCGTGGCAGAAAAACGGGGCTTACGTCGTAAAGAACCTACGATGACGGAGAATTAGTCATTGGGAATGGAGAACAACAAGACAACTTACAGAGTAATGTGAAGGGCGACTCGTTCCCAACAAGGCGCCATGGCTTAGCAAGTAGTAATCGAACTCGGTTGGGTGCCCGATTCCCTGGTCAACAACAGTTCCTGCGGAACAGTTTCCTCGACGAGCGTCGTCAGTAAGTTGCGCGTTCACTGGGATGAAGCTGCGACCGAGATAAGTTGAGGAAGAGAATATAAGAGGAGATATCCGTACCGAATGTGGTGACGCTTCCCGACGACGATGAGAGTAATTTTGGCGTCAACGCCAGTTTCCTTACAGGCAGCTAAGAGTGGACACATTAGCGAACGACGCTTTCCATTCAAACTTCGGGGTACCTTTGATTAATGGGAGTTCTAAAAAGGTTTTTAGCATTAGAGATGACGTTGCCGCGTACTTTCGTACACACCTTGTTCGAGTACATGCGAAAATTGACCCTCGGAAACACCATCTGTAATAAGATATCATAAGTAATGACCCCTCGAGAAAAGAAGGCGGCGAGGAACGTACCACGATAGAAGATGATCCGCTTGGGTCCGAACCCAGCAGGTTTACCCTCTTTTGCCTGCTGGTAATCCTTAAAGTTTGTTATGAGGTGCTATTGGTGTATTATCAACACGGGAACGATGTTACACGAATGGAATATCAATATGCGAACCTTAACCATATCCTTCAAGTCTTCGATAATCTCCTTACGGCCGGTTTGGACCTTCATGCTCGAAACGTACCTGACGGCGTTAGCATCGACATTTCCAACAACAGCCGTGAACGAGGCGCCGTCTTCGACGCCAGGAGGTGGGTGAATAACGTCGGCGCCTATTATAGCGTTTAGCGCCAACAAACACCTGATCAAGTACTAGACATACCGATAACGAGCGTAGGTGTACTGGTAAGAACCGCGGAAGCAGCCGGGTCTGGAATGACGTTCATACCGCCAAGCTTGACGTTGATTCTGTTTAAGAATGGTGTCAGCAGAACGAATCAATCTTCGGAGACGAAAGCTTACTTTAAGAGAACATTCGCCCAGTACTGGTCGTTCGCCCTTTTGGCCTTGTTAACGAGGAGACATTGGGTCGCAACTCCTTGCTATATGCGCGTAAATACAACGAATGAGCCGAGATCTTTGAGAAATGGGCCGTGCTTACCCGAATATCCCCGAAACTAAGGGTAAACGAAAGATGAGCTAACAGGTGAAGGAAGACCAAGACCAACGTACTGTTTAATCCTCGTGTATATGTCAACATTTCCGCTATCGGGTAGAACAGCAACGATCAAGTCGGGGCCTTGACCTCCGTTCTTGTCGACGCTAGCCTTCCCGAGCTTGGACAAGTGCTAGAGTAGCGAGAAACACTGTCAACACGGAAATAATCGCTGGCAACTAAGTACTTACATCCTGGACATTCCCTTGTGCGTTCTCCCAACGGCATAGTGGGTCCGTTTCGTCGATGATAATCCCTACATTTTGCAGTAGTTAATCGTTATTGTGCCCAGATTGAGGAATAGAACTCACCGAGTTTACGAGCGTTGGAAATAAGGCCTTGGACGAGGTTCCCTACGTTCTGATCATTGAACCAGTTCCTTGGCGTGTATACGACCACAACCCAACGACGAATTCTGGATGGGCTGTAGAGCTGCTTGTCGATCCTGGGCGGCACTGAGCACGATCGATTACGTCCAGGAAAACGACTCACATATTCCATGCTCCACCTTTCGGGACCTTGTACCATACGAGTCAACACTAGTAGAGCCGTAGCAGAGGAGGAAACAACGTACGATCTTGGGGACTCTGCTCTGGGGGTTGTACAACAATCCGGGTGTTTGGAGCTCTCGCGCCCTTCACTTTGATTGGGCCGGCGTTGGTCTGGATCTGCATGCCGAATTGGTTGATATATTCCGACTGAGCGTAGCGAAGAACCTTCAAGCAAACTATTAGCCAGCCATCCAAGAACACAGAAAATGGAGGCGCTTACAGGTAGGCCTCGCTTAATGATTTGAAGCCGCTCAGCCGGCTTTTTCGTGGCGAAATTGAGGACAGATTTCTTCAATTCCGGTGGGACCTCTTTGCGCATGATTTGACCTGGAGGAACCATGCAGAGTTCGAGCGGAACCCAGGCACCCTTCCCGACCTATTCAACAATAACACAGGTCAATAGGCATTCAAGAGACGACGAGAGCTTGTGAACTTACCTCGACACAGATCACGCTTGGGTGTTTCAACGTCATATTCAGGCCTTTGAAGTATTGCGCGACCGTAGTCTTCTTCCCGTCCTTCTCGAACGTGATGGCGTCGGCGCCCTCTTTGCTGACCTTCTTAATCGACCGCATACGCTCCTTACCTTTTTCTCGTCCCTTCTCAGTGTGAGGTGTGAAGATCCTCAAACCGGACAAGAACCGTGAGATCAGGAGCCGCGTTTGATCGCGAAGACCACCTTTGGGTGACAAGGTGTTCGGGTTGTCATTCGGGCGACCGAGGAAATCTAAAGCGAGACTGATGAGAGTCCCGGGTTTGTACATTGTGCCCGTTGCAATGTCAATGTTGATGATCATCCGGCCAATGGTGGGGCGGATGGATTGAAAGTATCCCCGCCAGAGCTCAATGCCGCCGCCAATTCGTTGGGTTTCTTTGTTGATATATATCGACCGCGCGTCGAAAGTGTACAGGTCAGTTGAGTTTGGAGGCGGGTGAGCTGCAAGGTCGAGTGGAGCCATGCGAACGACCACGTTCAAGGCCTGTACTTAAGGTCAGTTCTGCAGAGAGTGCGGGAGAATAGGATATTTACAGTGAGCGCGGTCTGGATTGCGTTGTCCTGAGATTGCTTTCCTTCGCTAAACCGTTGCAACAACCTAAAAACCTGTCAGCATTCGTTGTAAGACGAGCATTTTCCACCTTACTCTGGATTAATCTCTTGAACCTTCGTGAGTTTTATCTTGTATATGGTTGGGGGACGACTCGACGACGGTCGTCCGCCAGGTAGGCTAACATCAAACTATGTAGGTTGTCAGGCATCGATCACGAAATACAAGGTAGAGCATACCGATCCAGGTCCAACTGATAACTCCCGAGCGGCGAAAATGTTCTTTTGCCCGTCATATGCGGCCTTGGGTGTGAAGACTTGAGGCGCCACGACCTCTTGAAGTTCGCGAATTAAGAGGACCTTGACGCGGCTGATCGCGTCGGGTTCGATGACTACGCCATGTAACAGGTCAGGAGAGGCGACATATTACATCCATTCAGACTTACCAACTAGAATGATCAAGTTGCGACCGTCAGGTCCAATACAGAACAGAAGGACGAGAATTACCGTCATAATGGTGGATAATCGCTTGCGGTATCGTAACAGGATATGCGTTGATGACAACGTCGACAGCCCGTCCATTGGTTCCAAAGTTGGGACGTTTGACACCAACAGTAGTGATATGGGAACCTTCAGAACGACGATCAACATGAGAACTTGCGGAGTTAGAGTGGGTTGAAGCGGTGAGTAGCAGAGGCCATCACACAACAGGTAAGGTCAACGAGGATGAATTGAGGCATATACCACCCAAGCAAATCCTGTATTCACGAAAGATGGACTCACCAGCTGACGGTGCGCTTAAAAGACTCCCGACGCCGCCGCGACTCGAATCCCCTGCCCCAGCACCACCTCTGGTAGAGCCCTGTCGGGATCCACCACCAGTGGCCTTCGGCTTTGGATTGGAGCGTGGGGGCATATCGATGTTCTTGAAAGTGGGTGTCAACGAGTAGTACAAGTGATGGGGAGGGCAGAAAGGCAAGCAAGGTTTTTATGTTTCGCGATATGTTTGCCGCTGTTGTCGAAAACGGCAACCGGGAACTGCCGACCGCTTACGGCCTCCACTAGAACCTCCTCTGCAACCCCAGAGTTAAAAATGACGACCTCGCAGCCTTGCATGCACCTAAATTTTGTGCATCGAGGCATGTCAGCTGTCTAGGTAAAGCCCCTCTCTCACCCAATCGATCTGTACCAAGTTGGGAAAGTTTAGCCAGATCGTTTCGTCTCTCCGGTCGTCCTCCCGGAAGATTGTTTTATCGAATGTCAAAGTTTCAGCATGATTGTGGAGAGAGGTCCCCCCACCGATTGAGGGACCCAGGTATGTGTGATGACCAACACACGACAAGGTCTGCGGAGTGCCAACCTGGCAGTAGCGTTGTGAGTTATTTCGTCCACGCTGATCGCTGATTGACATTTCACTGAACGCCCGATAGGACCTCAAGGCCTCACGGTTAACAGGTGTAAGAATCGTCCCACCTGGTTATATGAACCCCGGAATATTGCTCCTCCTCGAGTTGCCACCCTCAAACACTTCGTGCAGATCAGCGAAGTGGACGATGGCGTTGCGACTAACAGAGGGATATATCTGTCGCAATTTCGACCCAACGAAGCTGTGCTACATTCAGAGTTAGCGTATCGCAACCTTGTCGCGCAACGTTCCGAGAGCCTCGACTTGGAGTGATTGTCGCTGCGTAGTTTCAACTTACAAGATTGGCCCAGCAGAATGTGAAGGGACGACCACGTTTTTGGTCCATTCCCGGAAGCTTCAAATCCTCCCCCGATGTCCCAAAGGTTACATTCATTTTTGTATCGATGGGCGTACCTCTAAAAGGCGCAGGCATGTCAAATCGGAACTCCAAACCTAAAAGTCGACGGAATGACCAGTTGTTACTGTAGTTCGCAGGTCGATTTAGGTTCAGCTGGAGACAAACTGTATTGAACTCGTCTGCGGTATGTGAAAAAAAGTTCGCGGTCAAGTTCCACGGGGTGTTTGCCTGTATGCGCTTACACGTCTATCGATATGAAAATGACTGTAACTGGCTTTCGTGAGTATTGAACGGTTCGGCTGTGTCCTCGAAGGGCCCCACGTGGCAGCTTTCTCCCAGCCCCCACAACCAGTTCTATCATTATGAGTTCGACAACCCATCACCAGGAAGTGCCCCACTTCCACGATCCACATGTTCACCAACGATCTCGGATATCTCGCAGCTTGAACACCAACTTCACTTTCTCCCGTGTCAAACGGAATGCGCTACTTCCCATCTCAAGTCTTCCATAAGAAGTACTTGTCCAGATCTTCCTCCTCAACAATCTCGATACCGACGGTGTGTCATTTCTGAGCGGATCGTCGAAATAGGCTGAGTTTGTTACATTTGGCGGAGGATAGCCCTGCATTATTCTCTGCTTTGGACAGCGATCAGTCGAGCGTTGAAACCAATGTGGACGAGGGAGTTTTAAAACGTTCCAAAGCATCACAGGTACACGTCAGCACTGAATATACACAGGAACACGAGGACATCATGGATGCCCTCCCTTCCGAACTCTATCGGATACGAAACCTTACCCTCATCAATCGACATTTCCAAGTGACGGTTGAACGGGTCCTTACAACACCCGCACCAGTTCTTCGGCGCGTCCATCTATGGGCACTTGACCTTCCGCAAAAGCTTTTTGCTGGAGTGGTCCCTTCCTTACGCGTCATAGAATTGCACCGCTGTGCGGAGTTCATATTCGATACCGTTGGATGGTTGTCGAGTTTAACAGAACTCAACCTCGATCACGCAAACCACAAATGTCCGTATACCTTCCAAAATTCCTATAGAGACTTTCCTTCTCCCCCCATTGCGGCCTTGAGCTTCCTACGTTCCGCAATCGCCTCATCTGCCAAACCCCACATACCCCGACCTTCCTGAACGTCCAATCGCCACTCCTCCACCTCCGATCCAACTTTATACATCATAAACACCACCCTTAGGTCATCCAAGTTCGAATCAAAACCTCCTGTCAACCGCAATATTTCCTCCGTGTTCGATTCTAGTAGGATCAGTACTTGCAATCTTGGATGGTCGTTAAAGAGTAGGGTGACCACACTCTGACTGGATCCATCTGGGAGCGCGAGATGTGTGAGGTTCGTGAAGGACTTGAGGAGGGCTGGGTAGGACGATGGTGTAATTGGAGTGATGTGCTCGAGGTGAGTGATCTTTGAGAAGAGCCGAATTAGCTCTGGCGTCGTCTCGGGTATCCTGTCCAAGTCCATCGAAAGACGAGTCAGAGGGAGGCGCGACATCAAGTCGAGTTGAGCCCGATCTATATCGCAGCCGGTCCATAGAAGCAGATCCGTCACGTTGGGGCAGAGGGAGAAGTATTGATCCACCGTGAACTCGGATAGATGGTACTTAGATAACCAGATGAAGAGATTATGTGTATGGTTTCCGTATCTGTGCAGGGTACTGATACCCCGACTTGGTGGGTATGACAGCGCCTGACCGTGTTGAATTGCGCAGATGGCCACAGTTTGCATGATCGTTGGGATGAGCCTTTGAACACAATTAGTACAACTTCTGCCAGTTCCATCAGGGCTTTAGACTAGCGCACCATGCATGAACCCGTTGTGCTACCAGAAGCAGATCGAGTGCTCGACCCTCACCACCTTTAGCGCGAGAGTGTTTGTAAATATGATATACTCGATTTCGGGTGGAAACGCAGGATCTGACGGTGACATAGATACTGGCAGGATATGTTAAAGCGGCTATCAATAGATGAACTTGGCGTAGGTGAACTTTGATCAGGCGCTGAGATCGACGAGACGACGAGGACGGCCGAAAGTTTTTGCAGGAAAAGAAAGAAAGAAAAGGTGGGAAAAGCAAATGCGGAAGTTACCGAACACTTGGGCGCAGCCCCGACATGCAGGCCTCGAGCGCACACCATGCCCATCGATAACTCCATTGCTGCATACAACGGACTCGCACTAGCCACGCTTGACATCCTCCGCAACTTATGGTATAGACGGGAATACCAAGCTCACGATCCCATTTTTCCTCCTGAAATCGAACAAATCATCTTTATCCACGCTCAAACCTTTGCACGACGTGATAAAAAAGCCATCCTGAATCTGGTCTTGGTGGCTAAACGAGTCCACACATGGTACGTTCAGAGTCCCATACTCCTATAAACGCCATAGATCTTGACGATAGGCCTCTACTGGTACTCTGATTGAAAGGTTGATACCAAAATTATTTGAAACGATCACTTTTCGTTCATTCGGACCCTACAACGGCCCTCTCAAGTACCCAGTCAAATGGAAAAATCATGATCTCATAAAATACGGCAAATATACACGCAACTTCTTCTTCTCAATACCCCAGGACGACTGTGACACATATCCACCACATCAATACTTGATCAGATGCCCCAACATCACAAAATTGTTCCTGGGGCTTGGTACTGGTTTTTTAGACCAGGGGGAAATCGAATCATTGCTACCCCTCCCTCTCACACATCTTTCGATGGACCTGGACACGGTGTTGGGGGAACCCCGACCAGAGTTGATTCAACTCTATTCACGGGTCACCCATTTGGAGAGTGTAGAAGGCTTCACTCCTGAATATGGTCTAAACCTGATGTACTTTACTTCACTCACACATCTCGCCATTCCGGACATCGATCGTGGTCGCCATACCGACCTCAGTCTGCAGATACTATTCAAGTGCCTTCCAACTCTCCGAGTTTTAGCCCTATTGACACTGCATACTACGACAATGGGGTTGACAGGCGAGTTCAATCCAACCTTGGATGACCCAAGGATTGTGAGAATGACTATTGTGCGCGCTAAGAGGGTGGATGCGTGGTTATTGGATGTTGAAGAAGGACGGGGCATGTGGGGATTAGCAGACGAGGCTGTTGGGGAACGGAAGAAACTCAAGAAGGCTGGTACGGTGAACTTGTCGTGATCGGATATTCTACATCCATTCGTTGAACTTCTCGTACTCCCTGCATGGACGTGCACATTGATAACATTGATATGACGAAAACGGATTTACAGTAGTTGGCGTGTGCACAATTTGTGCTCTCTAAGTGAAAAGCACCCAGCGCTCACTCGAGCGTACTGCTAGTGAACGCATATATAAGCACCTACACGCCATCAACTCTTTCAATTTCCTGGTCGACGTCGACGTCGAAGAGGAAGAACGTGAGCAGTATACGAAAATCACGATCAGCCCACACGATACGACGGGGCTCGACGATGGGGATTACCACATCCCTCGACTGCCCTGATCATCATGTTCGCCCAGCAGGCACTGACTCGGAGGCAAACCGCATTGAGGCCGATACGAGCCGATACGTAGCTGCAGGACTTCGGTACCTGCAGGTAATTCGAGTCCCTGGTAAATTTATCAAACCCTCAGGCCTCAAGATTTAATGAGAGGAGACTTGGACGGTTGGACGGACCCGTGCTTACCTCGCTCGAAGTTCATAAAGTTTATAAATTGGGGGGTGTTGTGAGGGTGTTATGAATTCATAAAAGAGAACAAAGCAAAGTAGGTGACGGCATTATCAGCGTAGAGTCGTGGACGCCAGGTGGAGATTAGACGCTCGTGCCTGGATCTCAAGACGGAGCAAGAGCGCCTCAACAGCCAAAGTATGTGCCTGGTCAACGTTCTCGGCGGGTAATGTGGATCTGAAGTTTCCTATCCAGCGCCGAAGACCGGAAATCATCCAACGGGCGATTGTGGACTCAGCTGCGAGATGGTCCAAGGGGAAGACTGGTGTAGACCACAAGGAAGTCGAAGTTAACTGCGGCATATAACGCTTAACGGGTGTGTAACGTATGATGCAAAAAATGTGGTGGGTGGTGCTTCTCAATTGAAAAAAACAACAATGGTGTTGTTGGTTATGCAAGGCATTATGAGATGAGCGGACATGAAATGCAGACGTGTACCGTATTGTGCGTGTATGATCATGACATGATCTGTCGAAGAGTCGAAGAGGCCTAAGGGAGAAGGCGTTGCGGGATGCCCGAGGGTGGAGAGTACGTTATGTTATGGTATCGTGTCCAGTAAAATTTTGTGTTGAGTGAGGTTCGAACTCGGTGGGCGGGCGGATGGGTGGGTAGATGGATGGAATGTGGTGTTGGACTCTTCGTGGACAAGAGAGGATATGAAATCCAGCACTAATATATGTACAAGCTGCATGAAGTACACGTGAACACAACGATCCGACAATGGAATGTGCATCCATCCCGGCCAATCATCATCATCTAAATTCGCCGTTAGCACGAGTACGCCACGCGATCACCATCGTCAACCCAAAGCAGCCCAAAGCATGTGTATAGCGGGTAAGCGATTGCACATGGAAGTAGGTCGCCTAAGATGGAATAAGTGATGCTTGGCGATGGTGGACATATGACCCGCACGACATGGCGAGTTTGCGACTTGCCAACAAGGAAGAAAACATATCATCGGGACTTCCTTTTTCCTTCCTTCCTTCCCTCCCCGCACTCGATCGACTTCCACATCGCCCATCGCCCATCGCCAACATCCCTCGAGCCTCTCGAGGCCTCAATCCCACCTCCCCACGGCTCAACATCGTGCGAGATCCGGGGTTATTGTTGGTGGTAAGCTTTACGTAATTTAACTTTCGAAAAATTATTATTTTTCCGATTTTCGGTGGAACCTGAACCTGGCGGGCGAGCGACTCTCACACGGCTGTTTGTCTGTCGTTTTTACTCGCAAACTCTCACCAGACCGACCGACCATCCAAAGTCCCTCGACTTTTCTAATTGGATATTCACGCTCCTTTGTGTTTTTTTTTCTTCCCTCCCTTTTTGCTTCTCTCCACTCGACTCCGAGTCTTACACCCCGGGTTTTTTTTCCGTTAGATTTTTTGAGACGTAGCAACCGACCTTTTTTATAAGTCGTCATGTCGTCTTCAGGCGGTGGAACCAGTAAGTGATTTCCCCAATCTCCGTATCGAAAACCCGGTTGTTGATAATCGTCTTGTAGGTTCTCCTCCGTAAGTCCCCAACTTTGACTTATCGCCCAGGCTTGTTCTAATCCAACTCTTGCACAGCGGTGGTGGTGGTGGTGGTGGTCCTGGTAGTAGTGATCCCACAACAACATCCACATCCACGACCTCCTCCACTTCCACGACCTCCACCTCGTCAACCTCCTCTACTTCGTCAACAGGACCAACCGGACCAACGACATCCCCAACAACATCGACAGCCGTAGTCATAACGTCCTCTCCATCATCGACCTCAACCACTTCCGCTTCAGCATTATCAACCAAAGCCATACTCACAACATCCAATGGAGCGGTAGTAACGGAGACTTCTGTTGTGGCGATTACACCTACGGCGTCACTATCCCCAGGCCCAAGTAATCCTGCTGTGCATACTAAAGCAAACGGGTACGTCCTTTCTTTCTTGCTTCACTTTTCCTTGTTTTTTCCCCCTCCTTTTCATTCGATGTTTCAAATTCCCTTGCTCGCCGTTGTCACCAACGTACGCATCGTTCGCTCGGGGTGAACGCCCATTCTCTCCATTTCAGTTTTCCCGCTCTCGCGTACACCGGGTAACGGTTACGGCGATATCAATTATCCGTTTTCTTTTTTCTCTCGTGTGATACTCCTTGTCCATCCACCTAGCATTACCCGCGCTGTTCATCGTCCACCCCACTTACACTCTCATCATCACATCTTCTTCTTGATATCTTGATATCTATTCTCCCCCACATTCACACTGTACTATGCCATCGGTTTCCATTCTTAATTTATCCTTCCGTTCATCCATACTCTCTCCGTCTCCTCCTCCGCTTCCGTCTCAATCAAACACAATCTAACCCCCTCCCCCACACAGATTCTTCTCAAACACAGGCGCAGTCGCCGGCGTATTCTCCGTCGCCGGACTAATAATCCTCGGAATCCTAATCGCTTTAATCACCAACGGCCTCCGCCGTCGTCGTGCAAAACAATTTGACCGGGAATTACAAGAAGCTACAGAAGAAGCCAAACGAGCGCATGCTCCCGTTTTCCTGGATGACGAGACAGATGTTTACGGGGATTTACCTCATGGTGGCGGTGGTCCTGGTGGTCCTGGTGGTATGATGGGCGGTGCGATGGGTGGGGGATACGGTGGTGGTGCTGGTGGCGGTGGTACTCCTCAAGGAAGTTTAGGACGTGCTGGTGGTGGTGGATACGGCTATGATCACTCCCCACCCGGCGTTGGCGTTGGCATTGGCGGCGGAGGAGGAGGGGAATTCGGCTACGCAAACAACAACAGTGCAAGCGCCTACAGTTCCGCAGGTGGTTATTCCGACGTATCATCACACGGAACATACGGTCAACCACCTCTCTCAATCTCATCTCACTCCGATCCCTACTCCCAGCCCCTACCTGGTCACCAAGTTCAACCAATGCCACCTCATCGAGACCTCACCCGTTCACCTTCGGGCCCAGCTATAGGGGAAATCTACGACCCCTCAGGAATGCATACATCTGGTCCCGGTGGTGGATACGGTGTAGCTGGTATTGGAATCGCAAGAGCGAGGAGTATGAGAGATGCGAATGGTTATGCACAAGCCCTTAATGAAGGTGGATCTCCATATGCGGCGTTTGCTATTCCACGTGCGACTTCGCCTTTACAACAAGGACAAGGAGGACAAGGACAAGGACAGGGGGGTCCACCCGGTATGATTGGATATCTGGGCGGTTCGGGGTCACCACCACCTGGTTATCCAAATTCTGCTTCGAGTGGGTCACCAACACCCGGTCAACCAGGGTATCATTATCAGAAGGCGGCACCGCCAGGTGGATATCGAGGTTCTATTGGACCTGAACTTGATTTGTTGAATGCTGCGGGGTTATCGAACTTGGGTTCCTCCTCGTCTGGTGGTGGTGGTGTGGGAAGGGGCGGGTCGATGCATTCCCCGAATAATAGTCACGGAGGAGGGGGAGGGTATGGAGAACAGAGTGAGACGTATTATCAACCTGGGTTCGCACCTATACCCGAGGGTTCTGGTGGTCCAAGTGCGTTTGGTGTTGGGAGTGGTGGGTCAGGGGGAAGCGGCGGGTCAGGTACTTTTGGACCTACCGGGAGGAATTCGATATCGCCGCTGTCGATGGGGATGGGACAGTCCCAGCAGCAACAGCAAGGGAGGGTTTCGTATGAAGCTCAGATTGTTCATCCCGGTCAAGGGCAGGGTGGACAAGGACAACCAGGGGGACAAGGACATGATTTGGATGATGCGTATGAGGGTATTGGAGCTGCTATGTTTGGTGGTGGGAGTGATGATCAGCATGGTTAGCACTTCTCGTTTTCCGTATTTCTTTTTCCCCGTTGACTCGTTCTCGTTCGTATAGATCACCCAAAACAATCACAGCAACAACAAGCGGGGTATCCTCAGCAGCGGCCCCAACAGCAGCAGCAACCGCAACATAGGGACTCACTGCCTAACCCGTTCAATGGGGACGGCGACGATGAGAGTGATTATGGATATGAAGCTGCTAGTGGGAGGAGGGTGTTGAAGGTCAGTCCAAGTTCTTTCTGATTCGAACTTTTCTTTGGTTTTGGGTTCTTTTTGGCTTGTTTCTTGAGAGATATCTTGGCTTTCGTTTTGCGTTGCATTGCGTTTCGATTTTTTTGGTGACTTGGTGATTGGACGAGGACGGCGGGTCGTCGTCGTCAGACCTTTTTTTGTCAGGCCTACCCCCTCGTTTTTTCTTGGGTTTTTGGTTTTTTGAGGTCGGGCGGCTGTTGGAGGCGTACCGCCGGGTTTTTCGGGTGAAGTTCGAGCGCATACACTCGCCTTCGGCCCTACCACTGCCAATTCTAGTTCTCGCCTCGCTTTTCTGTTTCACCCTTGACTGGGTTTTTTACTGCCAAGTTGATGGAGGCGGATTACCTGTGCGTGTCGTTGGGAGCGCATATATCCGGGGTGGCCTTGCAGATTTTCGTGGGAACGATATGTTTCTTGGTGTGGACTTTTCTTGGTCTTTCCCCCCGTTCATACGGGCGCATATATGCGTTGATAAGCACCCCACTGTGACCGCGCTCTCGTTCGTGACGAGATTCAAGCGTCTCTACGCGACGCTCGCAGTTTCTTCGCATTTCGTGTTCGTTTTTTCTGTCGTTGTGGCGGTTTTTGTTCTTCTGGGGTTGGCTTCGATGAGCCGCGTGTACTGGTGGGCTTCGAGCGCATATATTCCTCGATGTGCAGTTCGGGGGTGCATATATGCGGGGTTTTCCATCCTCCTGGAGACTTTTTGCTTCCTTTGCGCGCGGGGCTTGGGGTTTGCACAAATTTGATTCTGTTGACCCCCTACGCCCGTCCTTCTTTTCTTTTCCTTCTTCTTGATTTCCTTGTATCTTCCTTCGGCCACGGTCGCGGTTGGTGAACCTCGAAGGCATTGTACCCTTTGCTTCGTCGGGACGCATATATGCGCCTGTATGCGGGTCTAGTCGTCGTTGGCCTCGTCTTTTTTGACACTTGGGACCCAGACGTCTGTTGTAGGGACGTCATAAACCCGCTGCAGATTCGCTCCTTTTTTCACTTTTCTTCGTGACTATGGGCGTTGGCTTTCTGCTCTCCGTGCCCTAGTCTCCACTCGTCCTTAGTTCGCCTTTCTTCTTTTCTTCTTTCACTTTCCTTCATTCCGCCGCAATAGTACACCCTTACTAACCACTTCCCTCTTTCCCCGTAGGTCGCAAACGAATAATTGAACAGCGGAAGTGACATTTGACGAAGAGGGGGAAACCGCTCAAGCAAACGAAACAAACATGCAAAATGATGAACAATTATGGGTTTCCCCCTTCTATTTGTAGGTTATTACGCTGGAAGAAAATGAACATTTGTGGGATGGTAGCGATTGGTGGAGGTGGACGGTGGAGTGGTAGATGCTTTGACGCTTGAGGGACGTGGTTGTTGTGTGTCGTTGTGTCGTGCAGGAACCTTTTTTGGACGGGGAGGGTGCAAATCCTCCTTCGTCGTCAGCCCCCTGGTCTGATCTCGTCTTGATCATGATCGACGGTGATCGTGGGGTCTGCGTTGGGGTAGCGCTAGTGACTGGGTCCCTTAAGGTCGGGCGGCTGGGGTAGACGGGAATATTGCGGAAGGTTTCAAGATATAACCTTACTTCCTGGCGCTGGCAAGAACACGCAATGAAGACTATCTATATATATCGGCTTTTTAGCCTGCATATATGCGCCGTTGACGGTTTTTATTGGACACTGGTTCGTTCCTATAGGTGTATCTTGTCTTTTCTTCTTCCTCCCTATCGTCCTATGTTCGTTATGATCTCTACTCCTTCCCATCACGTACGTGTTCACATTCTGGTTCATTGTGATCACCGTCATTTCCCACTCATCCTTCATTAATGCCCTTCGTCACATTCTTCTCATACTCTCATCTCGTCCACACCACACCACTCCCTCCTCTACTTCCTTTCACTCCTCTCCTCATCTTCACACAATCTCATGACGACCCTCTTACCTATCTACACCGACGCACTCTTCTTACCCTCCCGTTTTCCCCCTGATTTACGCCGTATACCTTTGTTATTATTTTTTATATTTTTCTTTCACCCCTTCCTCCATTATTTTCCTCCTCGTTCCACCACCCCATTGCTTGTTGTGTTGTGTGCCTATGTCTTGGTTGTGTTACGTGCTACCTACCACTCTTGTCCCCGAGTAGTTCAATCATTCGCCGTATCGGTCATGTTTCACCCTTACAACTACGTTGATATGTGCCACCTTTCTTGACCATACCGTTGCATACATAGTAGCCACTATAGCCACTCCCTACCGAACAGAACTCTTCCGTTTTGTTTATTTTTTGTTCCTTGTTACCTTGGTAGATTTAACGTTGATATTCCGCTGGTCCCCTTCCTCTCATACAGTATCTTCTTCTAGCTCGCTATCGTACACTGTCAATGCCTGTAGGCTGGTGTTCATCAATGCATCATTGGTTATCCTCATTCGTAGCTCGGGAGTATACACTTTTGTGCGGGTATAGTGTCCGACGTACGTTCCTTCTGTTCGTCTGTCTTTTCTTTCGGCTCTTCGTATATACTCATGGTTTTTTTTTCGATGACATGAATGGCAAAATGAATGGTCTGGGGTTGGAAATGAGATATGTATGTTTGGCTTCGTCCACGAATCCAAATATGACCCTGACTTGGGCCGGGGTGACCGAGCCACATTCTCGTACATACCCTTGGCGCCAATTTCATCGAAGTACACATGACAGATCCTCCCGAAATCGAGCTTCGGCATGTGTCTGAAGCAAGGTCAGGGAGGCTACAGGTCCGGAATTCGCCGGTTACGGTACTGAACAACAGTGGGCCCACTTGATTCGACGCTTGCCTTTCTCCTCACCTCACGACCCGTGCTACTTGCTGGTTGTCCCTCCAAAGACCATCGATATGCCCCGACGCTCAAATCCAAAGCCGAAGGCCGCTGGTGGTGGATCCCATCAGGGCTCTACCAAAGGTGGTTCTGAGGCAGGGGGTTCGAGCCGCGAGGGCATAAGCGGACCCGCAGCTGGTAAGTCTACCTTTCGTGGATATGGGTTCTATTGCTGTTCGCCATCATGTTGCGACCATCTCCTTCAATCGCCGATTTCACAAATTCTACTTCTGGTGATCGTTCATCTTAAGGTCATAATATCGCGACTATCGGCGCCAAACGCCGCAACTTTGGAACCAATGGAAGAGGTGTCGACATATTCGTCAATGCATTTCCTGTTACAATCCCTCAAGCGATTATTCGCCACTACGATGGTAGGTTCTCATTTCTTGTCTCCCTTGTTGAATCTGCTGAGTGCGATGGGATCATTCTAGTTGGTAAGTCTCGTTGACATATGATGCATGATGTACTATCTCATATCCGTATCGTGTAGTCATCGAGCCCGATGCGATCAGTCGCGTCAAGGTCCTTTTAATATGGCAACTTCAAGAGATCGTCGCGCCCCAAATTTTCAATCCTAAGGCTGCCTACGATGGCCAGAGAAATCTCTTCGCTGCTCGTACGTTATCATTTGCGTCGGGAGAGGTATGGGTTTGTGTCGTGTCCCTCTTTCGGAGCCTGACAACTTCGATAGTTTGATGTCAGCCTGCCCGGCGGACGAGCGTTGTCGAGTCGCCCCCCAACCATATACAAAATAAAACTCACGAAAGTTCAAGAAATCAATCCAGAGTAAAGTGGAGAGTACTCGTCGTTCAACGAATGCTGACTGTTCTTAGATTGCTGCAACGATTTAGCGAAGGAAAGCAATCTCAGGACAACGCAATCCAGAC
>ML208328.1:0-75116 GCA_004369065.1 Pluteus cervinus | reverse complement strand
GATTTAACGTTGATATTCCGCTGGTCCCCTTCCTCTCATACAGTATCTTCTTCTAGCTCGCTATCGTACACTGTCAATGCCTGTAGGCTGGTGTTTATCAATGCATCACTGTTATGCTAGCGTTTGGTTCTGCGTTAAGGCCTGCTTTAGCAATTGTTCAAGCTGGGGAAGGCCAGCGTTGACAAGAAGAGAGGTCAAGATCCCGAGTTGATCGTTGCCGCTTTACTCGATGGCGATAATGTCGACCTATACACAAGGATCGAACGGTACGTTTGTCTTGGGCTCCTTCCACCTGCTGGCTCATCTCTCGTTTCACATTTAGGTTCGGGGATATTCGGGCAAGCAGGAACGATCTTATCACAGGGTCCAATTCATTCGTCGTCTTTCGACGCATATAGCAAGGAGTTGCGACCCAATGTCTCCTCGTTAACAAGGCCAAGAGGGCAATACTGGGCCAAGGTTCTCTTAACATGAGCTTTCGTCTCTGAGGACTGATTCGTTCTGCTGACACCATTCCCAAACAGAATCAACGTCAAGCTTGGCGACCTGAACGTCAGACCCCCGCTGCGTCTGTAGTTCTCAACACTCGTTATCAGTATGTCAAATGTGTCGCGTGGAATTTGCTGGCGCTAAACATTCAAATAGGCGCTCAAGTTATTCACCCACCTCTTGGTGTCGAAGACGGCGCCTGGTTCACGGCTGTTGTTGGAAATGTCGATGCTAACGCAGTCACGTACATTTCTAGCATGAAAGTCCAAACTGGTCGCAAAGAAGTCATCAAAATGGAAGGATACGGTCATAGTCAGCTGGCAATTTTTCTTTAATCCGAAATATGCTTACGATTGACCAATATTATAGCATCCATCTCACCACAAGTTTCAATGATCATCATCAACAACAAGAGTGGCGGGTCCTGGGTTTAGACCAAAGCGGAATGTTTATTAGCCTGGTATGTACTTTATTTCATGTTATCCTCCCAGCTAGTTCAACGTATATTGATGCATGGTATAGACCTCTCGAAATCTCCTAGTCCATCCTATGAGAGGGGCTTTCCAGTTGGGAGCTATCGACAGCTTGTTGGCGACGGTCTGTTTGGTTAGGCTATTGAATGAGGTAATAGGATTGGGATTCGTTTCGACCTCCGCAGTAGCGCTCTCAGTTCATTACCTCCTTGATAACCATCTTCGAGGTCCCTTAACACGGAATACTTATGCCAGATCCTACCCTACCACCAGAAATAGAGGAAATAATCTTTATAAACGCTCTTAAACTCAAATCCGATGGCGAAAACGCCCTTAACTTACTGTTGGTGGCCAGGCGAATCCACGCGTGGTATGTTCATCTCGCGAACTTATCTTCTAGATCGTAGCCTTAACCATTGGCGAAACCTCTAGGCTTATGCAAGTGCTGATCGAAACGATATCGATTGCATTCAAATCTGATAGGGTTTTATCACCTCTAAAATATCCGTTTCGATGGGACATCAGTACCCTTGAAAGATACGGGGTGCATACTCGGTATTTCTTCATCTGGGACTCCGATTTTCGTCGAGGCGGGGCCAAACCAGCTCAATACTTTTCACTCTGCCCCAACATAACGAACTTGGTCCTATGGTGTGATAGTGACCTTGATCAGGCCGATGTTGAATCCCTCTCATTCCTCCCTCTCACGCACCTTTCGGTCAACCTGGAACGGCTACCCGAACCAACAGCAAAGGTCATTGAACTCTATTCAAGGATCACGCATCTTGAACTCCTCGATGGGTTCGATCTTGAAACGGGTCCAACCATAATCCAGTGTTTTACTTCCCTCACACATATCGCAGTTCCAGAGTGTCATCGTCATAATCAAGATATCGTACCTTTCCTAGTTGGCAATATTCCAACGTTGCAGATCTTGATCGTATCGATCGGAGGCGACGCCATTGGGTTGAAGGAATTGAACTTCGAGGTAGATCACCCGGGTGTTGTGGGAGTGAGTTTCAAGATAGATTCTCAGGTGGAAGACTGGTTGTTGGACGTTCAGGAAGGACGGGGTATGTGGGGGTTCGCAGATGAGGCCGTTCGGGAGCGAAAGGGGGTTCAAGGAGGGGTGAAAAAGGATATAGAGCCATAACAGACGAAACTGGATAATGATCACTTGCGAATCAGCAGCGCTATTTACTGGGAATTTAGCAGACGGTCAACATGGCCCCAACATATGTTTGGTCCGGCAACCGCCAACGAGGACAAATATCGAGGTTTCCACGGACCGCGTGCATCGGCGCTCTCGCTGTCTTATTGTGGCAGTGTCTAAGGTTCTTCGCCTACTGATAACCATCTTCAGTTGCCTTCCCGCGATATACTCATGTCATATCCTATCTTTCCACCTGAAATCGAGGAGATCATCTTTGTCGACGCTCTTGAACCCAAATCTGATGGTCGGGGCTTGCTCAACCTGCTCTTGGTGGCCAAACGGATCCATGGATGGTGCGTCTATTCAGCGTATTGATCCTGTACAACCACCATCCTAATGTTCGTATGACTATATATGAAGGCTACTGGCGAAGTTGTTCACAACTGTTGCCATTCGTGCGGATAAACTCACGCGAAGAAGATACCCATTTCCTTGGCATATCAATGCCCTGGAGAGATACGGCGTGCACACACAACATCTTTTCATCTGGACCAGTTCCGAGAACGATAAAAATGACGAAGATCTTCAGCCAGTTCAATGTCTTTCGTTTTGCCCCAACGTGACAAACTTGGTTCTATGGACCGATAGTGATCTAAATCAGGCCGAAGTCGAGTTGATGTCCCATCTTCCCCTCACACACCTTTCAATCAACCGTCGCATGGGTCAATTGCCTGGTGATGCACCAGTGCTGACTCGACTCTTTTCGAGGATGACCCATCTCGAAGATTTGGGTGGTTTCACTCGTTCATGCGATCTGGAGATGTTCAAATACTTGACGTCCCTCACGCACCTCGCTATTCCAGATACAGGCAACGCCGGTGTTGCTATGCTCTTCGGAAATATCCCAACATTGCAAGTATTGGTTTTCTCGATAGGAGGGGAAGCTATAGGGATAGCAAACTGGGTTAGTGGCGCGACCAGTCTTGATGTAGATGACCCGAGGGTTGTGAGAGTGACTTTTAGGCATGATAGTCAGGTGGAAGAATGGTTATTGGATGTTCAGGAAGGACGGGGTATGTGGGGATTGGCAGATGAAGCAGTTCGAAAGCGCAAGCTCAGGCAGGTCGGTTGGGGCACTTGAGATGGCAATCAATTTGTAGACGCCCAAAGTTCCACGTGTTGAGCTTCGTGCTACCTCGGTTTCCACTCTTGCCCCATATTCGCACTCTGACCCATGTCAGATCCCATTTTCCCGCCTGAGCTAGAGGAAGTCATATTTACCAATGCTCTTGCAGTAAAGTCCGATGGCGAAAGCGCCCTCAATCTACTCCTGGTAGCCAGGCGAATTCACTATGCATGGTATGGTCATCCGGTGAACTAATCTTGCCAGCCACGTCCTTGACTAGAAACCTCTAGGCTAATGCAAACGCTGATTAAAACAATTGCAATTTCCCATCGTAGAGTTTCGTCACTTCGAAAATACCCGTTTCGATGGGATATCAGTACCCTCGAAAGATACGGAATGCATACACGGCATTTCTTCATCTGGGAGTCCGACTTTCAGCAAGAAGGGATTAAACCGGCTCAATACTTCTCGTCGTGCCCCAACATAACGAACTTATGGTGTGATAGTGATCTTGATCAGGACGATGTAGAATTGTTCTCATTCCTCCCCCTCACACACCTCTCAATCGACTTGAACCTTCTACCTGAGCCAACAGCGAAGATACTCCAAATCTATTCAGGGATCACTCATCTTGAGACCTTCAACGGGTTCAATCTTCCATCAGAATTGGATCAGAAAACTCCACTCCAGTACTTTACTTCCCTTACACATCTCGCAATTACAGAGGAACATGATCAAGATTTCATACCTTTCTTCTTTGGCAATATTCCAACGTTGCAAGTCTTGATTTTCTCGATCACGGGCGCCGGCGAAGCGATGGAGTCGGTGGAAGTAGACTTCGAGGTGGATCACCCAGGGGTTGTGGGTGTGGCTTATCAGCCTGGTGCCCAGGTGGAAGAATGGTTATTGGACGTTCGGGAAGGACGAGGTATGTGGGGGTTAGCAGATGAGGTGGTCCAACAGCGAAAAAAGGCTCAAGGAGGGGGTTAAAATGGATACGGAGGAATGAGAAACGAAAATGGAGCGCTTCAATAATCGACGAGGAGATGTACATGTTTTGTTTTGCCCTTGCCGATGTAAGCCAAAAGCAGATATTGAATTTGACGCGTCCACGCGTCGACCTCCACGCCAGCGCTTATACGACTGATTACATCTCCAACCTGCCCTCTCGTGGTTTATCGATATCCATGGCAGATCCCATCTTTCCACCTGAAATCGAGCAAGTTATATTTACCGATGCTCTTGGACTTAAGCACGATGGTGAAAGCCCTCTTGATCTTCTCCTGGTGGCCAGACGAGTCCACACGTGGTATGTTCGTTCGTAAATATGATTCGCTAACAACTATTGATGTCTCGTGGCGCCTAAAACTCGAAGGCTTATGGAGGTCCTAATCAAAACGATTGCATTCACGCTTCGCAGAGGTACACCAGCTCGAAAGTACCCATTTCGATGGGAGATCAATACGCTTGAAAGATACGGGATGCATACCCGCCATTTCTTCTACTGGGAAGGCGGGACACATCCGGACAGGATTGAACCAGCTCGATACTTCGCTCTCTGCCCCAACATAACAAACTTGGTCTTATGGATTGGTCGTGGTTTGAATCAGGCCGACATCGAATCCTTCTCCCACCTTCCTCTCACACATCTCTCAATCAACGTGTATGGGTTGCCCAAAGCAACACCAAAGCTCATTCAATTCTATTCGCGGATTACCCACCTCGAGAATGTCAGCGGTTTCAGTTCGTCCGGGGGCGGATCGGATTCAACCACACTGCGATACTTTACTTCCCTCACGCATGTCGCAATTCCAGACGAAGATGAGAACCTCTTCGGCTGCATTCCAACGTTGCAAGTATTGGTTGTGTCGAGGGTTGGGACCACCGGGCTGGAGATTGGCGGTTCGGGCACGGATGACCCCAGGGTTGTGGAAGTGACTTACGGGCCGAATAGTCAGGTGGAAGAATGGCTGTTGGACGTTCAGGAAGGACGGGGGATGTGGGGATCAGCAGATAATGTGGTTAGAGAGCGTTTGAAGAGGAAGACGGCGTTGTAGGGGGGTTGAATTCGCACTGATTCATGCTCTCAAACGAGATCTTCACTGATTAGAGTTATGGTTGATAGGGAGCTGTATCTACAACAACTACAGTATGCGAGAGCGGTTCAGGGTAATTGAGAAAAGTCGAGTTGCAGGGGAACTTATCCTGACGACGTTACTTGAAGCCTTGGACTTGTTACATTCTACGACGTCATTCCGTTATGATGTTTCCGAGCGCCGGTATATTGGATCATTTTCCGGAGAAACTATGTACAATCCGATA
This sequence comes from Pluteus cervinus, assembly GCA_004369065.1. Classification (NCBI taxonomy): domain Eukaryota; kingdom Fungi; phylum Basidiomycota; class Agaricomycetes; order Agaricales; family Pluteaceae; genus Pluteus; species Pluteus cervinus. The sequence continues at coordinate 69,553 of ML208328.1, read as the reverse complement.
CGGCATGCAGAACGATCATTCTTATCATCATTCTTATCATCATCAGCCCGAAGAATTTAGTGTACAATATTCAAAATTCTCGTCGGAAAGAGGGCCTATAGCCGAGCACGTATACCACCTTCCTCCATTCTCTTACCAGCTTCCATCATTCTTGCGACTTTAATTATAGGCATGCCTTGTTCTTTCTTTATGCAGACAGCATCATGATGCAGTGCCCTCGACATCTCGAATTCGTATTTATACCCAGACAGTTCGTCCTTCTACACCCCTTCCCTTCCCCGATCAGTTTGATACTTGACTTCTATAATGCACCGTGGACACTGGATTATGCAAGGACGTTCCACCGTCCGATTACAACTCTCGAGTCACGAATCCGTGGGCAAGATACCACCACAACCGACCCATCTTTGGACATCGGAACCAGAGTTCGAGAAGGGGGTCTTGAACGAGAAAGCCTGGAACATTGGCCATGGAACCTTCGCCAGAAAAGAGAATATACGTATAGCCACATTCCAGTTGCTACTCGTGTGCCCAGAAATGTGAAGATATGAAGAAGGAGATAACGAGGAGTCAAGAAAGCAAGGAGGAGTCGACAAAACCGAGCCAGGAAGAAGGAATTGGACCCATGTTAAAACGTTAACGAACGAGGCAATCTGGAAGGATCCAGCATACCAATTGCGCATCTTTCACGGAGCGCATCGGGGCTTTGCTAGTGAAAAGGAGGGTCCCAGAAACAGCAGAAGGAGAAGCTCAGCATCTGTCCGAAACGTCAATATTTCAATCCCGACTTCCAAGCGAGGAAGTGGATGGCGCCAAAGATCATCCCCATAAACGAACACAACACCTATGGTAGCGCCAGAAGATATCTGAGCATAGAACGTTGACACACTCGACAAATTATACAAAAAACCTCGCTGTAGGGAATTAGATACTAAATTGAATTCCCACATCGTACGGCTTTCACTTTCATTCTCGCCACAACAGCCCCACTCGCCAGTTGCCACAAACCTCGTCCATCTTCAACATCATCCAACCAATCTCGGACACCACTCTCAAATCCACAAACCAGTTCAATGATTCTCGGATCATCGACATCCGGGTTAAAGTCCTCCACCACCGAAAGGCTAGAAGTAATCCCTGATGAACGCAAGTGAAGAACCATCTGCAATTTGGGAATTCTACTGAAGAGGCTGAGAGAGGCCGCTCGATCCATCCCATTAGACAGTGCGAGATGTGTTAGGGATGTGAAGTGGATGAGTATCTCAAGATCGGGAGGGTATATACCGAGGAGATCGAGGTGGGTAACATTTGAAAAGCTTTTACGAAGACCCGAAGGTGGCTCTGTTATACATTCAAGGTTGACAGAGAGGTGGGTGAGGTGGAGCCGAGATATCGCGTCCATTACATCGTCCGTGATGTGCGTCCAAATTGACAGGTTGCTGATGTTAGGGCAGGATGAAAAGCTCGCAAGTTTCAATTGAGGCGACGACACCCATATAAAGATATTTCGAACAAATTTGCCGTACTTCTGGAGTTTCTCTGGGTCCCATTTTATCGGATATTCTTCTTCGTAATGGATAGAAATAGTTTTGTAGAGAATAGGAATGAGCCTAGACGTCCTTGACTAGAAATATTTGGATTACGAAGGCAGGAAGACACAACTCGCCAATGGTGAACACGCTTCGCTACCACGAGGAGATTAACGGGACATGGTTTAAACTCATTTTTTGCTAGTGCATATGTGAAGATGAGGTGTTCTATTTCAGGAGGGAAAATTGGATCGGCCAGTTTATGAGAAGGGGTGACTGCAGTTGTGGATCGTGGGAGCCGGAGGGAACGAAGGCGCTGTTTGGTATCACCGACCGAACCAAACAGCGGAGCACAGAAAAAGTTGAACGCGATGATGCTGCACATTGAGCAGTACCCTCTTGGAATCACGAAAACTGTCAAATATGCTTTCGGTTATGGGTGAACTGCTTCCTACTCCTTTCTAAGGGACAGATGAGAATAAATCTTCCCTTGGATCAGCTTCCAAATCCCCACACTCGCTCCAGAATGTCCATCAGCTGAGGGTCCTGAATAGTATGTAGCTCGTGTACACCTCGAGGCTTGTGACATTCACAGACTTTAAACTGCGGGGCCCACAGATAATCTGGCGGTTACTCCACATCACTTTCAATAGGTACCGCTATACAGCCCCGAACGAGGAGTCTAGTCACAGTCAAACGGGGCATAAACGTTGTTATGAACAAGTGGACAAATGCATTGTCTACTTGGTGCGTGAATTGTGAAACTCCCAGACTCGATTCGAGGACATGAAGGCTGCTCATTTACTATCTGAGATCTGAGCTCTCGCAGTTCGCCGCTTTCTTGGAGTGCTCTGGCTCCTTATAGGTCATTCCCGATCAACTGTGATACTAACCATCCGTTCTACCTTCACTTTGATGGACTTGCGTCGTGAACTGTGGGTGTTATGATAAGGTTTAACCCGCTGCCAGGTGCGTGTGCTTATTTCACACCCAACTCAATAAACTGACTGGAGTAAGATTCTTACTATACACCATATTCCCTTTACCAGTGTGGAGGTCTTCGCTCCTTCACAATCTACCAACAAGGCATAAACGGACGTAGCGTCAACTCGGTAGTTTCCATGCGTAGGGTTTACGTTTAACTTTATCTCGCCGTGTTCGTGTATTGCGTTTCATCAGCGCTCAGCACTCAATGTAATAGCATCCAACTTCTCACCAGAATCACCACAGTTTTCGACTATCAAGGCGTGGTCGATCGTGTGGGTCTATGCCGTCAACGGCGGTGTTAGTCAGGAACGTCAAGGTGAGAAACAAGCAACAACACACGTTGAATATAATACTCGTTTTTCCCTCATCTCCTTTCTTCTCATCCTAGCTACATCCTTTCGTTTGCTCCCAAAGACAACAACTATGCCTCCACGATCGAACCCTAAGCCCAAGGCCACAGGTGGTGGGTCCCGACCGGGACCTGCCAGAGGTGGTCCAGGAGGTGGGGGTGCAGGTCGCGGTGGCGGCGGTATTGGACTTGCGAGCACACCATCGGCTGGTGAGTGTCATCTATTTCGTAGCTGTCGTGCACTCTTGGTGTTCTTTGGTGGATGAAAGGAGTTGGATCTTGGTGGATTGTGTGCCTCGTTTCATGGCGCTGCGACTTCGTGACGTGAATTCATGGTTCTTCATTTCTTTTTGAAGGGCATATCACGACTGTGGGCGTTCGACGCCCAGGGTACGGATCTGGAGGAAACGAAGTTGACGTTCTCATCAATGCGTATCCTGTGACCATTCCTCAGGCCAACATACATCACTATGACGGTACGATCAAATGCTCTATGTCTTTCTGGTTTCTCATCATTGCCATTTCCCGTCCGTTTTGGTAGTGGGTACGTGTGGCGACTATCTTTCATAAGTTCTCGCATTTAGGTTCGTGCTTCGATAGTGATTGAACCCGACGTGGCGCGCCGCATCAAGGTGCTCCTCGTTCGGCAGCTTCAAGACGCTGTGGCCCCAGAAGTATTCAGTCCTAAAGTTGCATACGACGGTGAGAAGAATATCTTCGCTGCACGTGAGCTATCGATTGGGTCAGGACGGGTATGTTAGTAATTCTCATCTGAGCATTTATCTTATCCATCGGATGGTCATAGTTCGATGTTAGCCTTCCCAACCCGAGGGCCTCGAGCCGTCCACCTAAAGTCTATCAGATTCGTCTGACGAAAGTCCAGACAATCAACCCAGAGTATGGCTTCTTCGCATTGTTCCATACTTCGCTGATCTCCGTATGTCCTTCAGGCTTCTTCAGCGATTCAGCGAGGGGACACAGTCTCAGGATAACGCTGTCCAAACGGCCATCACCGTATGTCATCTTCGTAGTTCTTCTTGTCATCCTCTCATATTAACATGTATACAGGCCCTCAATGTTGTGGTGCGTATGGCGCCTTTGGACCTTGCGGCAAATCCCGCATCTACGTCCAAAACCAACTACGCTTTCGACGCCAGGTCAATTTACGTCAATAACGAAGTAAAAGCTATCGGAGGTGGTATCGAATTATGGCGCGGGTATTTCCAGTCCATTCGCCCCTCTATCGGGCGAATGATCATCAACGTCGACATCGCCACGGCCACGATGTACAAGCCCGGTCCTTTAATTTCTCTCATCCTCGAATTTTTAGGTCAAAACAATGTCAGCGTCCTAGCTCCCAACCAGTTGCAAGAGCGGCAGCGGTCAAGTATCTCCAGATTTTTGTCTGGTCTCGAAATCATTACACCACATACAGAAACGGGAAGAGAGAAGGGCAAGGAACGGCCGAAGAAAATAAAGAAGGCGACGAGGGAGGGTGCTGATGCCCTGATGTTCACAGATAAAGAGGGAAAACAAGTCTCCGTGGCGTCTTATTTCAGGAAACTTAATATGCCGTTGAGGTATCCCAACCTCTTTTGCGTTGATGTATTTCTTCCCCTCGTTTGCCTTGAACGTTGTTGATGATATTTACAGGTCGGTAGAGGGGGTGCGATTCCTCTAGAGCTCTGCGTCGTGCCTCCAGGTCGGATTATGAAGAAAGAGGTACCTACAGAATTGAAGAAGGCGGTCCTCGACTTCGCGACCAAAAAGCCGAAGGAACGACTGCAAAGTATCGAACAAGGTCTTCCTGTACGTCGTGATCCTGTCGTTTATCCTCGTCGTTTCTTAATTAGCTTGCACTAGGTTCTCCGCTATACCCAATCCGAGTATATCGGTCAGTTCGGTATGCAGATCAACACGAGTGGTGGACCCCTCAGAGTCAAAGCGCGAGTTCTCGCCCCGCCTGCTCTACTTTATAACCCGAAGAGCAGAGTCAAGAAAGTGGTATGTAAATTCGTTCTAGATTGCAGCACGTCTCATATCGTGGTAAATATAGGTCCCTCGAGATGGTGCTTGGAACATGTCCGTTTGGTTTGGTATCACTCTATACTACAACTTATTGATGTATCGTCTAGGGTGGATAAGCAGTTTTATGACCCAAAACGGATCAATCGTTGGGTCATCGTGGTGTATTCGCCTAAGCAGAGATTCAACGACACGCATGTCGCGAATATGGTCCAGGGACTGCAAGCCGCGGCGAGCAAAGTCGGTACGCATCGTCTCCTTTTATCAAATACCTCGCGTTGATGATGTTTCGTCGCGGTAGGAATGGTTATTGAGGAGAAGAATCCCATCTGCCGTTGGGAGAATGGACAAGCCAATATCGGGCAGGTGTGTATCCTACTTAGAGTCTATGCTCGTTACTAATGGCTCTATTCCTTCCTTAGCAACTCTTGAACGCTGGGAAGGCTTGTTTTGACAAAAACAACAAGGCTGGGGGCCCGGATCTAATTATCGCTGTCTTGCCGGACAACGTACAAGATTTCTACAACGCGGTCAAGCAGTAAGTTATGTTTTCCCACTTTTTCGTTAACTTACACGCCGTCCCATTAGCTTTGGTGATATTAAGGTAAGACCATGTGTAGTTCGTTTGCGACGACGAGTTGAGCGAACCACACTGACAGCAAGGAGTTGCGACCCAATGCCTTCGATCGTCGAAGGCGTTTAGGGCGAATGAACAATATTGGATGAATGTCCTACTGAAGTGAGTATCCCTCTTGTATCCTATGGACACATGGACTAAGAAAGATAGGGTTAACGTCAAGCTTGGTGGGATGAACTTGATCCCGGAGGCCACGCCCGTCTCCCCGATTCAGAGTATACCGACTCTCATTATCGGTACGTATTCTCTACTTTTATTTTTACCTCGCATCCAATCCTGATCTGGAACGCCTTACCCAGGTGCGGACGTTGCCCATCCACCTCCTGGTCTTGAAGAAGCTGCTTCCTATACATCGGTGGTCGGGAATGTTGATTCTAACGCGGTTCGCTATATAGCCAATATCCAAGTTCAGAAGGGACGTGTCGAGATCATCGAGGACTTGAAAGAGATGGTCAAGGTACTTCGTCGTGTCATGCGTTGTCATCCTCTACATATGCTGACAACTCGTTATTCACTCTAGTACCTTATCACGTCGTATAAAAGCTACCAAGGAGCAGTCGAGAAAAAGCCGCCGACATCCGGTCCCAAACGAATTATCTTTTATCGAGGTGCGTTAACAGTTTGTATTGAGTATATCTAGTCGACTTAATTCTGTAATGTAGACGGGGTATCTGAGGGGCAATTCCAGCACGTCTTGGATCAGGGTAAGTGACATCCACTTGTTCAAGTATTGTCTCTGATATTTTTCCTGCAGAGTTGCCCATGATCAAAGGTATGGAGGACTCGTTCCCACACCGATCTCTCTTAACTTACTGTTATCCAGCCGCTTGTGAAGAGACGAAGACTGATGCTAAAATTACCCTCATCATCGTTGGCAAGCGTCACCATATCAGGTTAGTTGCGTTTCTGTTCGATTGGTGTCAACTGTCAACGCTTGTTAGGTTCATCCCTGTCAACGCACAACTCACAGACGATGCAAGGCGAGGTAACTGTGCCGCAGGAACTGTTATCGATCGCGGTATAGGCCACCCAACGGAATTCGATTATTATTTGTTGAGTCACGGCGCTTTGTTGGGAACCAGTCGTCCTTCGCATTACTCGGTAGGTCTTTCGTTTGTGCGAGAATAAATTTGAAGTTCCTGATACCGTTTTCCCCAGGTCTTGTACGACGTAAGTTCACTCACTGTATGCGTATGATACCGCCGCTTATCATCCCTTCGTCAATAGGAAAACCGGTTCACGTAAGTGCTCAACAAACTCTGAATAACCTGAATTCACAACTGTTCCTAGGGCGGACTCGATCCACGCCCTGTCTTTCGCTCTATGTCACGTATATGCGCGTGCTACGCGTTCCGTTTCAATTCCTGCTCCAGTCTACTGTGCGTTTCCTTTCTGATATTTCCGCTTTAATTCTTGCTGATGCGCTCCTGGGAATAGACGCTGACATTGTCTGCGCACGCGCTAAGATCCACTTCGATCCCTCGTCTGTCGAAGCTTCAGAAACCGGGACCTTGGATTCAAGTCAACTCGCAAGCGCTTTAGAAGCCAAGAAGAAGGCGTTCAGGCCTCTGCACCCGACCCAAGCCAATAGGATGTACTTCTCTGTACGTCTCATTCTCTCTTTCAGTTGAAGTGATCTTGATGTTGCTTCTTTGTAGTGAAATGGTCGGCAAACGTTACTGCATATGTGACTGAAAAACGCTATTTTGATATTCCTGAATGCTTTCTAAACGTTTTCCGTTGGTCTTCGCTGTCCGAAACTGTACTTATACTATGGTTCGAGAATTAAACGTGCCCTCTCGAGCTCATCAACGCTATTGCGAATGAATTCAAGATTCAGATGGACAAAGGGCGCATATATTCCCATAGTATGGTACAAACTTTATATGTACACAGTGTAGTATACATCCTAACAGGTGGAACACTAGTCTAATTAATGTAAGATAAGCAGGAAAGGTTCGTAAGGGTGTCTCCGACGGTAGTTCGTCTGGAAGAATAGGGAGTTTGAACCATAACTCGAGAAGGGTGTAAAACCTTTGACGTACGGAGCTTAAGATAAATTCTCGGTTCCTCTGTCCGAAGGGAAGGAAGAAGAGGATGGGGAGGTGCTTGTAGGTGAAGGGACGGAGTACGCTGGATGTCGACTCCTGTCCGAACTGAGGATACCACCTATGCTCGTCATATTATGATGCTCAATATCCCTTCGACCATACCCAGGCTTTGACCGAGAACCACGGTGTTTCGCCCTAGAGTGAGGCTGGGGTTGTAGTCTCCTTGGATTCCCGTCAACAGCAGGTACAACGTGGATTGTTGCCATCTCAGTAGAGGGCGAAGGGTTGAAATCTGCTGCGGCTGGAAGATAGCCAAGCCCCTTTGGACCGGAAGATTGAGAAGATTGAGAAAATGAGTCCGATTGAACAGTGCGATCGTGAACTGTTGCGATGATATCGTCTTTAGGTCCGGTTACGAGTTCCGGTCGAGTATATCTGTACAACATGCCATTAAAAAAGCCGGAAAGGGAGAAGATGATACTGCCGAAGACGGTTGCGGCAGCAGGAACGTTGTGTCCATTGAAAACGAGCCATCGGACAGTCGCAGCTGGTACGATACATATAATGTAGACTGCTGGGTAGCTGAACAAATCGGGATAGATATTGGGTGAAATTTTGATAAACGGACAAGGACTTACAACAGCATCAGACCAGCAATAGCTTTCGCTTGTTGTTCTTCGTCGTCATTGACAAGGAGAGATGTTCCTCCAATCCTATTTCCATCTTCATCTTCTTGAAGCCTATCCTCGACGTCCTCACTATGTATACTGATGACCCCACGCATGACAAGGGCAAGGATACCGTATAGGATGAGCATCAAGAAAGCCGCGAACCACATCCAGAAATACTCGAGGGCTATGCGTTCAGAGCGGTATTGTGCTAGGATCCAGCACCCTTAAATATTCGAGTCAGTTGACGAGTATAAACAGATGAAGATGCGTGCATACAATATCCCGTATTCCCGTAATAATGCCCCTTGTGGGCTAATTCCCCAACAGTCACGGCAAGGAATATGAAAATCCAGATAACTGCGATTAGGATGCGGCTAACAAATTGGGGCATATGCCAACGCAGAGCTAACACCGAGAACGTCTGAACGGCAATACTCTAGAAGATACGAATAAGGCATCAGATGAAGAACATAAAAGTTCAAGCGCTGACTAGCGCTGACTTACGAGAGCGCTGAAGAAGGAAATTCTTTAACAATTAACTGGTCATGACATATTCTCTCACGTCAATGCAACTCCCACATCACCTACTTGCTTGAGGACGCCTTGGGTTAGACACAGAGGGCCCTCAGTGATACTCTGTTCTCGCAATGTGTCAGTATCAATAAAATGGGTACTTAAGCTCTCTCACCGCGTTGATAACCCATTTGATGTTCAAAAGTCCACCTAGTACAAGCACATTCAGTGTAGATTCTTCCGAATTTTTGAGAGAAATCAAGGTTTGATACCCACCAGTGGCCTGGATAAGGTCGGCAACCATCAGATTGAGAAAAAGACTCGAGTCGGTTGCATCACTAGCGAAGGGCTGAGACCCATATCCCTTCCTGGAACTTCGATCGAGCGTATCAAGTCTTGCTGCCGCCTCCTCCCCCCGCAACCGACATTTCAGACGCCATCGTCTGATTGAACGATACTGGAAATTTGGATAAGTCAGGACCTTGATTGCGAGCGGAAGAAACGCGCCGCCATATAGATTAACAATCCAGACACAGTGAGCGCAGAAAGACTGTTCATAGAAATCAGTCTCGTGCAGAGGATCGTGTGAAAGAGGGGTACCTTGATGCTTGGATGAGCAGGAATATCCCGAGGCGCTCACCAAAGTCGAAGTGGTAATCGGTCGACATAGGTACTCTTAGAAAGCAGAAGGGGCAGTCTTCACGGTGATCCTTAGACACTGGAGTTATATAGGGGAGGGCAGAAGAGGATGTAACACTGTACCTTTCTCTGTTTGAATCTGGAGGGCAGGGGGCGCTCGACGTAACGTAACCCCCACGATAATAACGGTAATGGAATGAACCTGATAATCAAGGTTCAAGACTTGAAGCTCGGAATTTGTATGGCTAAACCTACCGTCGATATTTTGGGATGCCCACTTCCCTCGAGCTGATCGGCACGACGAGAACGACGTCATCAACATGCGACCAATTGGTGCGATGTCGATGGCTCTGGGGATTATTCAGTGACCACTTTCGACATTAGGACTGAGATTATCCTGGCTGGATTGCAGGATATAATATCCGAAGGAATGTTCGAATCAGGAGGCCTGGCCCAAAACGCTTTTGTTTCAACAATGCTGTGTGATCATGACAGGATAAACGCAACATACCTATTGGACGATAGCAGCTCAGGTTATAAGGTCTGCTGTATTTTCTGATGCTGAACAGCTCGGTAGCCTGTCAAAAGAACCTGCGATGCTCAGCGTTAAGTTTGCTGGCTCTCGAGCTCAATATCGACGTCGAGCTAAGCTACGTGTCCCGTGACACTAACGGGTTGTGACCATCACGCCAAAGGTTACCCTTTCCCCTGCTTTCCCCACCGCCGATACTCACAAATCGGAAGTGGATATTTCCTTTCTTTCAACAATTACAACCAACATATCAAGGTACTAACGTTGACACTTATGGAGCTCTGGACCTTTTCTCGTCGACCACTTTGCCCTATCCAAGTTGAAGTTCCAACCATTATCGAGGAGCAATACGGGGAACATCTTGTGCTGACAAGAGAATAGCTCTTTATCGTCGTTCAGGCCGCTTTTCAAGCGTCTGTTCAAGTGGGAAACATTCGATGCATACATAGCAAGTCAGCGAGGGGTTCATAAACGAAGTTATGAAATTGAGCACTCACAGCGGGCGATACATGGTGTAGGCGATTTTTCTATGGACGGAAAAACTACTGACGAGTCGCCGCCCAGGCCCTGGACCGCAGTCCTTTGTCAAACATCAAAGCTCGTGGACTTTTCATTTTCAATTTACGTTGGTGCCTCGTCTTCGATTGGACCCAAGCCAACGCAGCCACCAGCAAGTCTAACGTGCCTTACAACGGATGGCTTTCTATGAGATCACTCCTCGATGCAGACTTCGGAGGCGTTTTTATATCCATGGTCATCGGCCCCTCGTTGTGCTCTATGCTGCGTCATCAGTCCCTTATGCCCCTGGTTCCTGGACTTCGTGGTATATAGCTGGGATCTAAAGGTGGAGGGAACAACCGACAGACCTTCGATCTGGGCTTTCCGCAATCGCAGTAGACGTCTACAACTGCTTAATACTGTGCGTAAACATCATTTATTTTTCTGCATCTGGGACGTGGAAATTCCTCCAACTCCATTCTCGTCCTGTAGTCGTGAGCGTTTTCAGTGACGTATCCACCGACCGATCTTGAACGCATTGACAGATATACGTGATATGTCTTCAGGCGAACTTCCGTTGTGTCGGACCTCATGTCAGTTCTTACCCGTTTCATATAGGATCACAACTCTCTACTTACCAAGTCTCCCCTCCCCATGTTGACAGGTCTTCAACCCACGCAGTCATGAGGTTTTTTCTTATCGATGCCGGCATACATTGATCCGACATGGTATCTCATTGGTTTGAAACTACGACGAGGTGCGCTCCGAGGAAGTCGAACGGCTGAGAGGCAAACCTCGAATCAGCCTCGAACATGCTTGTTTCATTCTTCCATGCCCCCACCCCATTTCTTCTGAACCCTGCATGTCTAGAGGAGATAAACAGGCTCGGAGCCTGAATCTTTTCCCCGAAGAGTGCTACTCCCGTCTTCTCCGTGGCCATGTGTCCAGTCTTTTGCGTCGTATAACCCCCCTTTGGAAGGGTACGGAATCTGCCAACTGAAATAGACGTGGAGACCGAAGTGGATGTATAATCTGGTTCGTTTTCCTGTCAAGTTGCAATTTTGGGGATCATCCCTTCGTCCAGCGTGGAACGACCGCCACACTACAGCCATTCTGCCTTTCTAATGTAAGACCGTTTCACGTCCACTCTTTCAGCCAATCACTTGGGAGTCAATGGAGCACTGCCGTCCTGTTTGCCCGTTTCGCCGTCCTTAGCTTACTGTGTTCCCGAAACCTAGAACAGCCCTTTTCTTGACCCTTGCCGATGCTATACTTAACCCACCGTGTGCAGGCACCACCTACGTTGTGCAAGGAACCCGCCGGGCAGGTAAAGTGTCGCGCAGGTCGCGCTTCAGCATGAAGTGTAATCGGCCATCGTGACGAATGGGGTTGCCCGCGGGTGATCTATTCATCATACCCAAGCTTATCTTTATTTCGCACTAAGCCAGGAATCGAGACTTGCCCTACATATCTCCCTCGTTCCATCCGTTATGTGAACGAATTCGAGAAATGGCGGGAATGTCGCCCCTCGGCAGAATTTCCAGTGAGGTGAGTTCAGCTGACTTCAACACTTGACGCTCATTTGACACGAATCAATAGTAACCAAATGGGGACAAACCTCGTGAACACCCCTGAAGGCGAACCTTTTCGTTGTTTGGGATGTTCTTCCCAGTATAGGTTTGGCGTTGAGATTCTGATCATCCTCGACTTTGTTCAGATCGGGGAACCAGATGAGAGATCGTGATCAGGGACAATAGAGCGGGGGTTTGCCCAACGAAAAATTCTGATATCCTTCTGTGGAGGACAGGCTGAAGGTGAGCTCGCCTCTCCCCTCCGAACCTGCGTACTGAGGACACCATATTCGGTTTCTAAAGCTACCAGCCTCCTAATCATACAGTACATTCGAATTGGGGATCAATTCGGCCTGTCGCATTGTGATATTTGGGAGGATATTCAAAAACCGTCTTGGCTCCTCCCATCTTGATTCTTTACCGTTTTTCTGATTTCAATTTCTATAGATATCGGTTACTACCGAGATGCTTGAGTTTTGTCCGAGGTGTTGCCGGCATGTTCAGCTCGAACGAAAAGCTTCTTTCGATGTGAGCGTGGATCAGGGTATGAGAGCCGTTGTGGTCCGATGCTTCCACGTTCAGCGCTAGGCATTTTGCCCCACCTTTCCAAAACAAAACTACACCGTCGGTCCCGAGTCAAGACCTCATGACGCGCCGGCAACTTTGTCCGACCGGACGACGTTACTGTCGCTGGGTGATGATGGGGACTCAAAAATCCTTCAACGTTCCGGGTCCAACCACTACAACCAGCATCGCTCAAAAGCCTGTTTATCCAACCGGCAACGACACGAGAAAAGTCCTCAGCGTGTGATGCACGGAAGGTAAGCTATATAAGGTTAGGTCAAGACCACCACCAGGGTCGTAAAACAACCGGACTGGAATGACATGTGAGTGATCTGTCCCATCTCTTTGGTCGATGGTCATGCCCATAGATTCCCAGAGGCGATTTGCCTTGATTGAACGCCCAAATTGCGGATGAAATGCCTCCACTGTCACTTACAGATAACAATGTATGTACCATTATTATGATTATCAGCTGGAACATGGTAGCGCAAGATACTGTATGCCCTCGACGGATGATATGGGTAATTCCGTTGAATTTCTCATTAGAAACCGCCTCTACATATTCCTCCTGGATCTGGGACCGAAGTCCCAAAAGGAGGTCGTTCATGCGAAGAGGTCTGGATTGCATTGGCCCCGCTGTCCGACGGATGAGTTGGCATGATATTCCAGATTACAAATGGCTACGCCGCCGCTACGGTAGTGATCTCACTGCGTGATGAGATCATGACGATTTCTTCACGAGCAACCCCTTACAATTGTCAGGGTGAGATATTGACCTCTGTTGAGATGAGATGGCATTCGACCTCCTGAAAATCAGGAGCGAATTGTCATTTCGGTGAACAAGGACTCCAACAAGCGTGTGGCGTTGCAAACATAGCTGTGGGTGACCTTGTCTACGCTATATGAGTTCTTTGTGCTTGATTTTGGATCTCTGTCCTGGAAACCCTTCCATTCCGCTCGTCGTACTTGGTCCACTCCTCGTTCCTACCATGCCTGGGCCCCTTTTCGACCTCGCCTGACGCCCAAGAGCGTACAACATGGAATCAATCACACTTTTAACATCCTATATTTCTACTGAAAATATCCGTTCTGCATGACAAGAAACCAATGATCAGATGGCATTCTCACAAAGGGTACGTTGGACCGGGGTAGGTTGATACCCGCACGAATCGACCAGGTGATACTGTATCCCATTCCGCAGCATCAAAAACCCTCTCAATTTAAAAAAGTTGGTAGTTGGTTGGTGGCGCGCTAAGCGAGCGATCAGCCAACTTCGTCCAACAAGCTGAGTTGAGAGTTCCCAACAATTGGAAATTGAGTACTGGAAAAGCAGTTTGCGGAGACTATAGGGACCACGAAACTCTGGACAGATAAGATTGTTGATCACGCGCCTATCGCTCATCGTCATCAGAACTCATCTCTAAGTCATATGGATTGATTCCTGCTCGGGCACATAATGGAGATACAATCGGTGTGGAACCTTCTCCAGTTTGCATTGACGAACTTGGTACCTGGAATTAATTTTGAGCGACCTTTCATTGGGTAACCTTGTTCTATGTACCTTAGAATGAAGTCATAGAATCTGAAAGTTAAGGGGTAACGAGGAACGAACAATTCGAATGATGGGGACTCACTCTTAAAAGCTAGTAAACTGGGACTTTCGCCCTATCTTCCAGTTCTGAACAAACCTCGTGCAAGACGATTGGACGTTGGAGCTTCGCCACCCCCCACCTAGTTCGTTCAAGTGCACAACATTGCAGGCCCACGGCGCACGATTAATCGCAGAATTCTCTCACGTGAACATGTCCAACAGGCTTCTTCGGTCCTCCGGAAGTTCTACGAGTAGCAATCACGGGAAACAAAAGGAAAGAAAGGGGGGGAAAGCTTCCAATGGGTAGATGCTCAAAAAGGGAGTTTGAACCAGCTAGGGGTGAGGCTGAATACGTTGTCGAAGCTGCGTTTCGTCCGACTTCGACTTCCCAACTTCGCAGATTCGCAGATGACGGACTGAGGTCAGCTAGTCCGAGTGCGGGTCAAGTTGGTTGATAATTCTTTGACAGGATTCGAGGTTGGATGTTCAAATCTCCGGCGTTTGAAGGACTTCTGTATTCGACTTCCACGCACACGGTCAGGTCAGGAGTTTGTTGACTTGTCGATTGACAGAGGTGGGGACGATATGGGGGATTCTTTGTCTCACAGGTTCACATTTGCGTAATGTTCAACTCATGACGCGTTCCTGTCAAACGGTGAGAACAGAGGTCAAGAGAAGATGCGGGGATGAGAACCAGAGTTAGATGCAGGATTACCCTTAGTACCTACTAGGATCAAGGGTAAGCAGGTTGGTAGAGAAGTACACCTGAGGACGCACAGTAGGTGGGCGAAGTGTGGGGGTCAACGTTAACAGCAGCTTACCGTGTAGGGTCAGCGGACTACCCGCGTCGTGGATGTTGGAAGGGTCAGGTAAGCCTGACTGCTGCCAAAGTCAAACGGTTCAGAAAATTTCGAGGAAGACCAGTGGTTTACTCAACGTTGGCAGTATCACGACGTAACCAAACGTCGTTTATGCTCGTGTGCCCGTGGTCGGGTACATATTTTTGTTCAGTGGGAATGGCGGGATAGAAACCGTCCACGTGTAAAGAGTCCTAACATCGGAATCCCCTTCTATTTCAGACTGCCGGCGGATGGCGTGCTTGTCAAAGCAAAGTGTTGCAAATGTGAAGTACAGTCCCTATACCCGTAGAAAAAATAGAACTTGTTAACTTCCGTTATTCCCTGTACTTTCGACCGAGTTAGAACGATTAGAGGTAGAAGTAAAGCTAAACCGGACTGACGAGGGCATTATCCGTTTGTGTGATAATATTATCATCCTTCCACGCGAGGTCAGATCATCTCAGGAAGTTGAGGGACTACGAATTAAGAACCATCGGGCATGAACACGGTATAAATAGTACGAATCAAAGTACACACCCCAAAGTCTAAATCGGACAAACTTTGTTTGAAGAGCGGCTTGATCTGCAGCAATCCCATACCAAACTTAGATATCTAAGTCGGTGCGGTGAATAATCGCCTCAAGGAGATATGATTGAACCGTGGTCACGATGCAGGTATTTGAGGCCGTACGAGATGGTTAAGGCCGTCGAATGCCACGAATTTGGTATGTTGAAGGAAGAAAACTACGCACCCAATTCCCCAAGGACTCGTCAATGTGGGACGCAATAATAAACCGGTGGTGCACTGAGGATGGATGATCCCATTGGCTCCAGCATTGATCTATGAGCACCCAGGAACTATCAGCGGAACCATAGCCAGCATCCCGAGCTTACCAGGGACAGACTCCGAAAAGACGGAGAACTGGGCGTTGCTGTCAAGGTGCTGGCATAGGTCAAACCAATGCTGGGAATGGGCTGTGTTTGTGGCTATGGGTGTGAGGTTAGGTGGTCGGCTTGGTAGCTATTGTTAGCTGTTCAACGTCACCAGCAGGGGTATCTTTGCCTCAGGATCCCCTCCCGAAGGTGATGACGACGTCCTGGCGTGAAGGAGAGAACGAGTTATGATGGGATGGACATTTCGCCCAATGTGGGGTCCAGGAGGCGGTTCTGATGATTAAAGTTGGGATGATGAATGGCGTCGCTGAGCAACATAGAACCTGCCCTCGGCGCCCCACCCATTGTCCACCTTCGATCAAGTCAAGGATCACAGCAGAAGCTGTTCTCCAGAATCCCCTTCTGTTCGTCTCCGCAGTCAATTCAACATTGCACATACCTCCGTTTTGGTCAACAAGGTACGGCATTGGGTACGTTGTGGTTTGATCAGGAAGAAAGCAAAGAATGCCGTCGCCTCCGATGCAATTTACACCCTAAGTACGGGACCTGGGATGGATTGGAAGGTTGTGTTAACGTTATGAAGGGTTTCAAATTGCGAAGACCTTACCTGAATTGTCGAGTTGTTGAGTTGTTCAACCAGACGCGCCATCGCCGGCGCCGTTTCGGTGCCGTTACGCACGTCCAAGTTTTCTAGGTTTGTCTGATCGAACTTCCAACGAACGCGTCATCCCTTCGCCGCATAGAACCAACTTGGGTTCGTCGTAAACTCGTGCCGCCTCGTAATTTGAAGTGAGTAACGGCATACCTCTCTACCCACCTTCTCCGTTTTCGAAATGTCTGAAATGAAATGGTCAAACGACCGATTCGTGTTATAATCGGTCCCACAGCGGAGTTTCCATGTCAAAATTGAGGTTTGACTGACCGGAAAGTCCGTTCGGCCGGGAACGCAGTAAGACTTGAGGGTGGACTGGCCGATATCTGAATCGATATGCGGCGATTTGCGATAATCATGTTCAACGAACTTGCATGAAAGTTGGTTTGATATTCACCGATTGGATGACGTATGACAGGTGTTATGTTTTTAAAAAGCTCTCTCCGTCAGCTGATAATATACAGTTCGGACAAATGGCAAACCGGATCTGTCCTGGTCTTTGTTGGTTTGATGGCATGTTTTTTTCGTTGCTCCTTTGATCCTTCGTTCAAAATCGTGTCCATGAACCCGGAGACGATGCCGAAGTGAAAGAGGCTTACTTGAAATGGGTATGTATGTTGCCTTCCAATCAATCCCCGGAATCTTCAACCCGCTCTAAAGTACGCGCAAGACTGCTGTAATGGGGGAGGGTCAGGAAAACCTCGAACCTACATGGGTACACACAGGACTCATACAAAGTCACGTATACGTGCCGGTGATCTTTTACTCCTTGAATTCAATTGATAGGAATACCGCCACGAACATGGACCCTTCTCGTGATTTTTAGTGATGGATTTTTTCCCATGACAAAAACTCGCTAGAAGAACGTTAACGTTTTGGTCTCACGTCAACCATGCTGATTGTCTTTCAATCCAATGATGGTTGTCGATGTCCGGTTTCGTGATTGGGCCGATCTGTTCGATCTATCTTTCCAGTAAGAGTTCTGGGGTTCCGGCATCCCTGAACACCTGAATATACTTACCTTAGACTATACGTGACGGACCCGGGGTGGGTACGGTACAATGTAAGTCTAGGAAGGGTTAGGGACCAATCGAAGATTGAATTGTTTGAGACTAGAAAAGGGTCCGAGGCGATTGCAGTGAGTTTCGCAGTGAAGTTGATTGAGGGAAAGTTGAAGGCGGAAAGGGGGCGATAGACGGAGCGGACACTTCCAGTGGCGTTGTCCTAATGCAAACGTTAACTCTTGGATTGAGTTAGAGTTCTGTTGGGGACAAGGTACGTACCGTAGGCTTTCTAAATTAGCTGAGTGTGACTGATCGGTAGGAGGATGAGCGCCCCGCGTCCATTACTGAGAGTTTGGTTATGATCGTCTGTCCTAGAAAGTAAGGGATTACTTGATATCACAAACGCTGCGTGTTCCGACATGCGATTTGAGAATATCTTCCGGTTTTGAGGACACATCAAAGGCATCAAAATTGTCGATATCACCTCCTCTTCACCAGAAACGGGTTCTGTGAACGGTGAAAGCAGGTGTTAAAGTTGTGACCATGTGATACCGTTTTTCTATCGAAAGAAATGACGCCGAGGATCGACAATCAGTATTACGATGATTACGAGTACGATGCATTGTTCCATTGCCATCTAACTTACATAGGCGTTTTGTTTCCGGTTTGGTTGCTATTCAATTGTTAGTTTTGGGGACTGAGAGTATTTGTCGTTCGAGCATCGTCGCAAAAAGGTATAAGCTGGAGAGAAAGGGAAGACCAAAACGAATTTGAAGGCGATCGGGAGTTTTTGAGTTGTTTGGGTTTCTGACGACACTTGTAAATGACAGGCGAAGAATGGTGAACGGGTAGGGAGATACATTGCATCGAGCTGTCGACGTACTCGGGACTGGGACACACGCTAACCGGTTCAATGGAAGTCGTCTCACCGCCGCCAGCGACGACACCGGGCATTGATCGTGAAAGCCTAAGTATTCGAACATTCAGAACATTCATAGAGGACGGTGGCCGTGGTGGGGGATGACCATACTGTGCTGTATTGTTCGGTTGCAAGAATGGAATGGAGAAACGAATTTTTTTGAGAGTTGGGAATGGATGACAAAGACGCATGAACGATCTACACCCGCAATTGCCTTTGCAACACCGACCAATGTTGACAATGACAACCATTGAACAAATTAGATGTACATATGCAAATGTTGATAAGTATGTTGATAGTCTTTTTGTCGTTCATCATGATCGAGTGAAGGCCTTTTATGTTGACAAAAGACTGATACATTGCAAGGGCCCAACGATCACTTGGTGGTTGGAAACAATGGGCCTAGAGGAGGTAACAGGGACTCGACGACTCGAATTGATGTGTTGGTACGCTCGACTCTCGTCGTTGAAAATGCTATCAGCAGCTGTCGACATCATCAACGATAGAACATTGATTGAATGTAGTAGGTAACCAAGCCCATCCTTCAAATATTGAATACCGAATTGCCTACATGGAAACAAACTAGTACTGAACTGCACGTATCATAGGAACTCTGCTCAGAGTATTAGGTGTATATCGACTCCGAGTCTTCTGCCATGACGATGTCAATATCCAATATCCAACAGCCAACTCCGGAAACGCCGGACCTAACTTTTCGTACCTCGTTCCTTCATTTCGCAAAGGGGGCTGAGACTTCGTCACTCCAACTCACGGCGAAGTGTAATTGCAAACCGATCAGGGGGCAATGGGCTCGTGGAATGGGACGCGTGGCTCTCGACGTACGCCATCAGGGGAGAGAGGGGCGGGGCCTGGCAGAGGCGGGAGGTAACGACGCATCATCCAACCATCGCGTCATCCTTCCTCCATAGTAGTACCATACACATCATGATCATCATCGTCGTCCAGTAGATTGAATTCCCCCCTCCGTTCGGCCGGTGCTTCATTCTACACGTAGAGTTTAGGTTTTGAAACCCGAGTATTTTCGGGTCGGTTTTGGCCGTGGGTGATTTCGATTAGGTCCAAACCGAACGAGCTCCAACACCCAAGGAACGGAATAAGCGATAGACGGGTGTGTGGGTGTGGCAAAAGCCTGAATGCTTGAATTCGAAATTACAGGACAAGGCCTCGTGGGGTTTGCTGTGCTCTGGAGAACGGAGCCCCTGTCCATTTTTTGTCAGCTGCGTCCGTCGATGTGATGGTTCAGATCATTTTTGGGCCTCGGCCGACTATTCGCATTTCAGATTCAACCTGAATTGGAATACCGGTTGCACCGTCGTCAATTTGAATTGGAGTTGGGGCATGTAGCCGTCGACTAGAAGAAGAGATGGACTCTGGATGAGAGGTCGACGATGCGCAACGTACTGAAATTGGGGTTGTTGGCTGCGTGGGCTCGTCGATATCCAGTCTAGCTGTCAAACGGAAAATCGTTGTTGAGAAAAGTTGCAGGTGGAGCATCAATTGATGGTGTCGATCCGTAGGTCGAGGTCGAGGTCACCTGTTCTGGTCATCGGGCTGGATGATGACTGGAATGATATGTTCGAATTCTTAACTCATGATTATCCGACCACAATGTGGACAGTGGTCCACTCCGAAGGCTGGACTTGTGCTCGATGGATGGTCGAGTCCGAATTCCTCCCTATAGAGCGCATACATGTGCATGTGGAAGGCCTAGAGATGAGAAGAAATTCGGAAAAAAGGGATGTGAGAAATCCTGAGAACATTGGATGTATAAAAACGGAAAAATCTGGAAGAAATTGTGATCATCCTGGATTGACGATGATCTGAGGGTGTATACGAGATCTTACATATATCGATATCTGGTTTATCTGATCCCGTTGGAACGAGGAAAAGTTCGAACCCACGCGCACGAAGAGGCTATACTTTGTTTGGTATCTTTGAACAGATCTGTGGTACATCTACCCTCTGCACTGTGGAAGATGTCCGCCCGTCGCTAATCTGATGTTGAGAGTTGTACAGTCTGTAGACCGGTGATTTTCCAGTGATGATAGATATCGATAGATACTTGTACGGCGTAGGAAAAATTGGAAGAACCGCCACATCGATATCGGTCCCCCTTTTCCGCTTTGCCTCGTTATAACGTTAGCGTACGTTCGTTATCCTTCGGTGCTGTAAATTCGCAGGAACAAAGAGACGAAACGATTGGTACCGGTATCAATGCATTTTAGCGTCTGCATACGTATACCATTAATGTGTACGTAGGTCACATAACGGTATGGAGAAAAATTGAGCTGCGAGGGTGGAAAATTCTTCGTTTTCCCTTTCAACATTTCGTTGTTCGGTGAGGGTTTGGTGAGGGCCGGTACAGGAGGGTTGTTCATTTTATCATAGCCGAGGGTATGAGAACACAGGGGAGGAGGCACCGTTTAGAGCTTAGACTAATGCTGGGCAGGGTTGTGTAGATAATATTTGAGATTACGAGCGTGGATTGCGGGCCGTTTGGGTGATTTTGATGATGGAAGATCGTTTCGTTGACCTGCATCTACTTCGTGGTGGGTTTGGAAAGGATGAGAGTGGATGTAGACGTGGATATGGGTGGGGGTGGAATATTGTAAAGGGTCTGTGCATACGGTGGCTATCAATGGTGCTTACAGTTGGAGAAATGAACGAAGGAGTTGGGAGCACTTCGCAATACGCGGATATCGAGTCTTGATTATCTTTTGGTTCCGTAGTTTTCCCATCCCCCATCCTATCTATCCCTTATCACCATCACCGCAATTCACGATCATCGAAGCGCAAGTTCGAAAAAAAAATGTGGGGTTGATTCGCTTACAAGACTCTACCCTCGTGGCGCGGCGGTACTGAGCCGCACGCCCTTCGAGACAGATGACCGACTTCGAAGTTCTTCCCCTTCCCCAGATGTACTTACGACCATAGTGCTCACTCAGTCGGACGGTCTGCTCGATGCGAATGCTTCTCGAGTTCTACAGTGGGGGTTCTTTCCCCTATAGCCTGCTTTAGGGTCTACGGGTACGGTTATCGTGGAGGAGAGCAGCGAGACGATGAAAGGAGGATTGTAATTCGTGGGTGGTGGGTGGGTGCAAGGAAGGGAAGTCTGTGTCGGGTATATGTGGGTCTTCCTTGCAGGTCCATCTCGAATGGATCCGCTTGGAGAGGGTGAAGAACGCCGTTTGGCTTGAGCCTTGGGATGGACTGCTGACCCGCTCACCACGAGTGCGAGCAGGGAAATTCGAAAAGATCCACGTGTTCGATGTACGTGTATTATATGATTTTTAGTAAATAGTGTGGGTGCTATAGAGTTGAGTTACACGAGTCCGGGGCGATAGGAACATCGAAAATGAAATGAGTTTGCGTGAAGGCCGAAGGTCGGGTGTGGATTTGCGAAGTACGCGTAAGGACGTACGTACGTACAATGTGGATAAGAGTTTCTCTTATTGGTGACCTTGACCCCGTTATGTGTCGTGAACGCGCTGCGCTGTTATCGACCGGCGATGTTTTTGAGGTGGGGACCGGAACACTTTGACCGCATTGACGGACCACGACGCAGAAAATCCCTGGACCAACCTCGTCAGGGAGAAATTTTTGCGTTGAGTCGGCCCTGCAAGGATTAAGTGTAAGGGTAAAGTAAGCTCTCGTGGACCATTTAAGGAGAATATAGAGATTACCTTTAATTGACTAGTGTGGGTTTGCGTGGCAGCTTTGTGAACGTGGGGAGATCATGATGATTGTGATCCTCTCAAGGCCAGCAAGCAGTTGCAAAAACGACTGTGTGGAAAGAAAGGCGAAATTTTACACAAAGACCGGCGACCCTGAGATAGATTGCTTCCAGATCTTGATGCATCATACCGTCCAGTCTCGTGGTTTGTCTTGTTCGTTCGAATCTGGTTTTGGTTGACTGTTTTCTGTCGGTGTGTTCTCTCGAATATTTCATTGTCAAGGCGGCGTCGGTTGGCGATTGTGTTCTTTGCACCCGGAGCAGATACCCGTGATTACGGAGTAAAAATCATTTCACTCCTATTGGAATTTGGCACATGGGCGTTGCACGGAAGCCATCAGAGCAATAATGGACGGTCGGCATTCAAAACTGGTTGGACCCTGTCTGTTGAACAATATTGCTGGGGCTCTCAGGGTGTCCATGCCAGCCAAAGAGGTCGTTCATTGTTTCTGGCACGCGCATCTGGCAGCAAAAGAAAAACAACAAGCTGTTGTTGTGTCGCGCGTTTGGCGATGGCATTTAGCCAAGCGGAGATATGTTGGTTGGGCATCGCCACCGATGGCCCAATTGGCCTGGAAGCTGATGGCGACGGAGAGCTGTGATTGGCCGGCCGAGCCTGGCCCGAGGGAGCGGAATTGAAAGTCCGACGGTTTGTTTGTGCCTGGGAAGCCGGGCTGGGTTGTTTGGTGATCAGGCACCCCTTATATCTACGTCCAGTCTTTTCAGTCCCCGTTCATGGACAACTCCCCGTCCCCTGATCGCCCTTCCCCTGATCCCGACCAACAAATGGCCACCATGGTCGCTCAGTCTCCCGTTGGTGCCATCAACGACCAGAACCCCCAGTCCGCTGGCTCCACCGGCGGCGTCAACAAGCGCTACCGCCCTGCTCCCGCAAAAACTTTCCAGTGCCGAGGCTATGGCGAGTGTCGCATGGTTTTTTCCAGGAGCGAACACCTTGCTCGACACATCAGGTTCGTTTTTAATACTATTTCACCCCCTATATGCGTCTAATTTCGTCTTTTTCGTTGTCCTCGTTGTTCAGGAAGCACACTGGGGAGCGGCCGTTCAGTTGTCACTGTGGAAAGCAATTCTCGCGTCTCGACAATCTGCGGCAACATGCTCAGACGGTACACGCGGACAAGCAAGACCAGAACGAGCGGATGATGCGCGATCTCACCTCTCTGCACGCCAGCATGGCTGCTGCCAACAAGGCCGGCAATTCGCGCGGGGGTAGACGTCCCAATGCCTCCGCCGCTACCCATGGAGCCTCGTCAACCATGTCGTCGTCAAATGGACCCACGTTGAACCTCATGAAGCAGGAGGACTTGTCTGTTCCAATCCACCAGCGTCCTGGAACCTCCACTGGCTACGAGGGTGAGCTCATGTATCCGCCATCCAATGCCTGGCATGTGCAGTCCGATATTGATCGTCCCCCTCCAAATCCGCGCCCTGGTTCCAACAACCATTCCTTTCGTGACCCCAGCCAGTCCTTTCTTGCCCGCCCTACGGCCAACACCTCCGCAACTTCAAACAATCAGTCCTTTCTCTTCTCCTCCCCATTCAGCTTCGGTCTCTCCGACTCAGCACGGGATGGCAGGCCCGGATCTAGCTCCAGCCGCCCACCAACTTCAAGTGGTTCTTCCGACGCACATGCTCGAAACCTCCCACCACTCGCTTCAGTCGTCTCCGCTTCCCTCGCCCCATCCCAACAGTCGCAACTCCAACAGTCATTCTCCGCCTCATCATCATCCCAGCAGCAACAGCAGTCCTCACAACACATACTTCCATTTCCCGGCTCACTTAGCCTCCGAAGACCATCCACAGCAACACGCCCAACAACAGCACCCGCAGCAGCATCCCTCTTCTCAAAATCTCACTCTGGACCTGGATTGGTCAATCGGCCAGAGTTATCCATATTCTCCTATGGACGCTCCGACGAATTGGCAGGATCGCACTACCACTACGATCCAGAACCCCCACAATCCCCCTCAGGACACGATTCCTCCCCATTTTACTTCTCAGCGCCAGACATCGAGCCAGCTTCCGTCTCCCACGGGTCAGGCGCCCACTCAGACAACTCAGACTCGCCATCCCCCATCAATCCTCGTAAACGACCATTCACAGGACCAGATGGCCCGCACGATGCGACATCACCTGTCTCCCGTTTCAACGAGTCCCACGGCACCACCGACTACGACTACGGGTCAGAATCACGACCCCAATCTCGACGACTCACCGTCATGGAACTCTGCAATTCCCCAGATGCACCTTCAGGACCCGTATTACTATCCTCAAGCTTCTCAAGAGGCGGGCCAGGATCACGTCCAACCACATCCTCAGGTCTCCTCGTCTCGTCAGCGTCAGCCCTCGCACTCGTCGATCGTGACCAACCTCGGGGGAGCTCAGCCTCACCACTACTCTCACGAGCTGCACAGGCAGCAGCAGCAGCAAGTGGAAGCGGAGGAGCGAACGAGGAGGAATTCGGAGGAGGAAGCCGACTATCTCCAGCAATACGCCGCACAACGGTACCGTCACCCCCAGCAGGGGTCCACAACGGGAGTGCCACCTTCGGGAGCGCACACGTATTTCATTACCGAAGCGGCGGGGCCTCAGGAGGCGGAAACACGGGCTACAACGCCGGGGGGTCGTCATCTCGGGACCTCACCCATTCACCCACATTTTCCTCATCGGGGGCATCCTATAGTCCACGATCCCCTGTATCCGTCTCCTCCTTCTCCCCACGATCACCCATATCACCTGGGGATGCGCTCATCGCATCACCCGCATCACCCACCCCAGCACACTACGCACCATACCACGCCGCATCAACAGCAGGGTTTTCATCCGGGGCACCCCCACCAGCATCCGTCCCAGTTGGGATTGGGCGAAGGAATGGAGGGGATGATCAAGTTCGAATCGCCGTTGCTGCCCACCCCTCCGCTGCGCTTGGAATGAGGGTTTGATTTGTTGGTGACAGCTGTTGACGTCGGTGTCGGTGAAAATGTTTAAATGGTTTGTGTTTATTGTATACTTTTGGATTTCCATTCCCCCCGCTATTGCTACCCCTCCCCTGCTATCATCTCTTTGTGTAATTGATGGACTATCATCCTCTCCTCTCGTTGTTATTTCTCCCCATCCTTCCGCTGGATTATTTCAAAATCGATTTTATCCCTTGTTTGTTTTACTCTACATTTCGGGTTTTTCCTCTATTTTTTTCGGGTTTATTCTTTCGATGGTTGACAATTTCTTATCTTCTTTCGGTCATTCATTATCTGGTTAATTTTCTTGGTCGTCCTTCATCTCCTCGATTTTTTTTGTGATCAAAAGTTGTTTGACATATTGTGTTACATTAAGGTTCGGTCTCGCTCGTTTTCTCATCCACATTCTCTCAGTCTCGGTCTCTCTCTTCAACCATTGTGAATTTATATCGTCCGTACATAGTTTATCCGCTACCTATTAGTATTAAAACTTTGACTTGTTTTGCTACCTCTCCGGTTGTCGCGGCTCTCATCATTCGTTGGCGTCGTCGTCGTGGACGGGGAGCGCGCGCATACATCCTACTTGCCTACCTCTCGAGTACCCTGGTCATCGTTACATCTCTATCCACTCAAGCTACTTTATCATACCTATCCTATCCTCTACTTACTAAGTATCGGCTCAAGCTAATATGCAACAAAGAATACTTACCCAATCTGCGTACCCCCCCAATTTTACCATCATTTTTCTTCTTTGACATCTACTCATCTCTATTGCGTTTTTGTCTTCCTCCCATCGTGGTCGTGTTCGCAGTGTTCCGAATGTTTGTTCTCTTTTTTGTTGGATATGTATTTTTTTTCTGTTTACCCTCCTTTTGCGCTATCGTATTGAAATTTTATTGATATCATCTCGTATTGTCGTCTGCGGTGTTTCTTGAATGGTTCGTGCGTTTGGTAGTGTGATATCTGGATACCAATTGATAGTTGACGTTGACCACTCTCATTATATGCGGCTGGCGAAGACCTTGACTTGTCTTGGGAAAGGAGGTGAGACTTTGCTGCGACAGAGTTGATTTCATTCGGTCTTTTAGTTTGTACCACCACAATGTCGCAATTCGATGTGCACAAACCCGAGGCCACTTTTAAACTTGACCCTTCTTTTGACATTCCAAAGTGGAGGAAGGAGCTCCACGAGCTCAAAGAGGAGTGGACGCTCGCGATTACCTTGAATAAGGGGGATGAATTCGAGGATAAGGTCCGTAGATTTTTGGATAGGTTGGATGGTGCTATAAAGCGAGTACGTTTCCCGCTCTCCACATCGTATACAGCATGATGTTCTAATGGAGGATTCTAGAAGTTGAATTTCTCTGAAGTTACAGAGGATGATCTTAGGAAGGCTGGCGTCGTTAGGAGAGCTCTCCAGCGTGTACCGGAGAACGTGGCTGAATTGGCGGAGGCGTACAGGATTAATCCAGCCATTGAGACGGAGATTGTGGGTTTGCATTCGAGAGTTAAGGATATTTATGGGTGTGTTAATAGGGAGGTGCGTATGTCTCTGGTGGTTTTTAACAGCTTGGGCGTCTAGCTAAAAGCTCGATTTCCTCAACGTAGGGCCCTTCGTGTTCACGTATGGTTATTGAGGCTATATTGTTCTCTGTGGTGGAGATTGTCTCGAATTGCTCTCCTGGCCAAGATCCGAAGAGTGGTGTTACAATTTTTCCGGGGATGAAGATTCCTCCTGGGGGGTTGGAAGATGCTGCGGTTCAACTTAGCTCTCGGCGGATCTCTGAGGGCATTGAACTATGGGTCAATGGAAATACCGATTATGCAGTCGTTGAATATGAAGATATTGAGGAGAATAAAGGTAAGTCGCTTCCGGATTATCATACCTTCGCGAACCGTTTCTCGAACGTTCGCTATATGCGCGTTTTCCGATAGAATGGACGCTTCAATCCAGAGGATATGCGTTCGAAATCTTCAAAAATTGCATGTTGCTCACCCGAGCCAAATACGAAGATCCTGAACGGCCATTTGTTTCGTATATCCCCGAAGCTATAAGTCAGGCCATTGGATTGTTGAAGTCCGAACAGTAAGTGTTGTCAATTCTTACAATCTCCGTCTTTTTATCTGATCATTGTATGCGTCTCGTAGCCTATCGGAAGTCAGGTTTTGTCTGTCCGATGGGCAAATGTGGACCTTTTTCATCCTGAAATTGAATAACGAGGGGTTGAAGTGTTATCAAACGATCGTATTGGACTTGAACGAAAATCATCTGGAGTCGGACGCGGAACTACGACAGATCGTGATGTTCCTTTGTGAATGGGTAAGCGACTTGGCTCTGTCGGTGTGGATCCTGGTTTCATGTGATTGACGATGTCGATTTGTTTTTATTAGGTGAGGCCTACCAGGAAGGATTTGTTTACGATGAAGTAGAAACCAGGAGGGTCGATTCTTGTGGGGTGGAGATGGGAGATGTTCAACATATTATCCTGGTTCTATCTTCCAGAAGTTCATTCTTCCGCTCCTTTTCCGTTGTCCGCATGCTGCCTTGATCAGCAGTCAGCGCTAGTCAGCGTCGAGAAACTCTTAATAGTATGTGCATGGTTTGGCGGTAGAGTCCGATTCTGATTCTTTTACCCGGGTCCTAATAACAACTGGTTCTGTGGTGCTTATCCCCAGTAGGCAGTTACATGCTTATCATATGTCTTCGTTGATTTCTCAGTGGTATCGATGAGGTCATGGGGAAATGTCTTGAGCACCGTGATAGGACTTGTATTCGATCTTCAACGTTTCAACTACCACGCCATGTCGCCCAAAAGCAAAAACACTCCCCAAGAAGACCTACGTCCTAGTTCAGAACTGTCTGAGGATGAGCTATTGCAAAGGGTGATGAAGGACGTCAAAACACTCAGTAGCCTGGTGAAGGACCTTCGAAAGCAGCATAACGAGTATAGAATCGTTTTCGGGGCTAAACTCCATGCGATCCAGAGCATGCTGGTCATCGAAAGAGTAAGCTATCTTTCCATATCGTATGGTTCAATGGTACACCGTGTCTTTAGATTTTCTCCACTATCACAGCAGAAGACTTGAGGAATGTTGGCATTGTCAAGAAACATCTCGCCTTTCAGTCGGACGAGGTCACCACATCTGCGGCTAATATGATGGCGAATCCAGGTGTAGAGGCTGAAATGCAGGATTTGCGTTCTCGGATCCAGAGGATCTACGGGAGGGTTGACATTGATGTGAGTTCGAAGTTGCCTCGACCAATTGTCGCAATGCTTTTGGTCGCCGGAACGATTACTCACTTGCTCCTTCAAAGCATCCTTCTGGTTCTCGTATGATTATTGAAGCCATGCTACTCTCGATGACGGAGATCCTTTCAATATCGACTCAGGCTCAACGATCACCCATGGGCTTTGCGATTCTTCCAGGGATAAAGATTGCTCAGGGATTCGAAGACGAGGTTAAAATCGACCATCCCACTAATCTAATTCCTCAACTACGGCTGACTGGGCCAAGCAATGTTGATCATCTGGTCGTTGAATACAAAGACATCAAAGACCACAAGGGTTAGTCAGTTTCGATCTATCAACCAAGGTGATTAAGCTTAATGTCGTCATCTGGCAGAACGTTTGCTTTCCCCTGGTGGATCAAAAGATATCGACTCTGTGCTGGAAATATCACAACTTGGGTTTTTTATAGTTCAAGTGAAATCGGGTCCCAATTTCACCTTTGTCTCTTATATCCCGGAAGCCGTTGGTCAGGCGATTAGTCTATTAACTTCCAGAAAGTACGTCCACTCGCAACTTCTCTGTTCTTCTCAACGCCAATACTTTACCCGCAGCCTTCCGGAAGTTCGTTTCTGTCTCACAGATGGAGCGATATGGATGTTCTTCATATTGAAAAGGCAGGACCAGACGTTCATGTATTACCAATCGGCAATGCGTTTTTTTGGGCATGCAGCTCAACTACGACAGACCATTGTGCTCCTGTGCGAATGGGTAAGTTGTTCTTAGTTCGGTTCGAAGGGCAATTACTAACATCACCTTTACCAGCTGCGGCCGACTAAGGCGGGCCTATATACGCTGGAATAAGTTTCAACTTGTACTTTGGGGATAGGCGATACCTCCCTCGCGAATCTTCTTATCGAACTATTTGTCTTTCAATCAACCTACAAATATGGAGCACGAATACGAACCACGATTTCAAAAGATTAAGGTCAATCCGCTGCACAAGGGTCAGGCTGAATTCACCCATTATCCTAAATTCTTAAGAGCTTAAGGTTCGATGTCCTACTCGATAAGTGAGGTGAGATAGAGTTGAGATTCCAGATACGCAATGAGGAGATTGCTTTAATTACGCGCAAGATTGAGTTGACGACCTAGGAACGGTGTTTCATCCATTCCCATATGGCTTCGGAGTTGGATTGATGGGTTTGTGGAGGCGTTTTGGTGCCTCGTACCTCGCGATCAGGTCAGGTCTACCTTGAAGCTTTAGAGTACTGAAATAAGTTACCGTATGTAGAGCGAGTTGCCACTTGGAGACAATACGGTATTCGATAGTATAGTATGTAATACGTATCGATGGAGAGATGTGGAGGTGGCGCTCGTACCGGCGGAGTGGAGGCAGGCAGGCACTGGGACCTGGTTCCTTAATAATTTAAGGTTGAGTGAAGTGGTACCGGTCCGCAAAAGGTGGGCCATCGACGGCAGATTGGTGCAATTTTGTCCTGCAAATCCCGTTCCAGTCGGCGTGATTAGTGCGTGATTGCGATAGGAAGATATTTGCGGATGTCGATAGGGTGGTTGTGATGTCATAGGGTTCGACCGCCGGGATATGATAC
The DNA here is from genome assembly GCA_004369065.1 of Pluteus cervinus. Lineage (NCBI taxonomy): Eukaryota > Fungi > Basidiomycota > Agaricomycetes > Agaricales > Pluteaceae > Pluteus > Pluteus cervinus. The sequence continues at coordinate 39,517 of ML208328.1, read as the reverse complement.
AGCATACGCATGGCATGACTCATGACGCAGTTCCAGGAAACGATTGGACTTCAAGGGCATTGCGAGAGGTTCCTCAGAAAGAGAATGAAGGGTGGACAGTGCTCGTCCGCAGCTTGATGACGGTTACCCGATGGCGTTGCACGGCTGTGATGACGGACGTCCACGGCGTCAAAATAAGCTGATTGAAGAGCATTCGAACGCGTGGCCAGCCACGAGGTGGTATTGGACATTGGTGAGAATGGAACTTTGCAACCATACTGATACTGCCCTGAGTCCCTGGTTGACATTTTGTGCGCCACGAGCGCAGTAGCTCAGCCATCCAATTGCAAGTAAGCCCTATGTCCGCACCTCCACGTGGACTTCACTTCCACAAGAATGAATTTATAATAGACTCAGCGCGTTGACGTTATTCCAGCCTTTGAAACGTTTCATGGTACACAGACGTCGAGCAGTGTTGTTACGAACAACCAGCACAAAGTCCAAAGGTCCCAAGTGGAGTATAACACGGCCATCGTGAACATCCGGTGCTCTGGGTGGTCATAGAATACGTGTCTATGAACACGATAGAAGAGTGAGGATTAATAATTGAATTCATGATAGGCAACGAACAAAGTCCGTTTAAGAAAGGAACGGTGCCGCTGGGGAATCATCGATCAAGCCTTGGTATTCCGAACACCTGTTTGGTCTCGATTCGGGGTGCAGTCAATATTGGTCCTCGGGAGGCGTGAACATTGTTGTACGTTATACTTGGATCTTTTGACGGGCGTCGAATCATGTAACCTCATCCCCATATGGCCAGCAATTAAGACTTTTGGGCGCAGCGAAGTTGCGATCCTCTCTTCAAGTGGGATTCATGAGGAGCGGCATACTCAAGGGGAGCTTCGGTCTCAGCGGACGAGGATTCCTTCGAGTCAACATGGGACGGAATAGGATTATGACCGCTGATCGATCTCTGTAGATGACGTAGCCCTAAAATGAAAAACGCTGGGTAGACGATTTGAGCTCTTACCATGGGTAGGTTAGCAAGGTAGCTAAGGATCGGTGACTTCTTTCAGCTTGAGCTTGAGCGTCCCGCCGGTAGGCGTCCTAGTGAATATGATCTATCCGAGTCCGAAGCCCCGAGCAGTGCTCAAGAAATTACGCCAGCTGCAGCATCTATCAGAAATACTATAATGTCAGGCAGGATAAGTTACAAAGTTAGATGAAGGAAAATCTACCTGGAAACCTTCATAGCGGATCTGTGAAATAAACTTGATCTTACTCACGATTGTCCTTTGTTAAGGAATGGTAAAAGACTAACCCCTTCTGCACGTAACATTCACCTGTCAAGAACCTCATCGCAACGGCGAACATATCGCGTTATGCTTAACCCAGCAAGACTTTCGATTAGGACCCAAGTAAACTCAAACAAGTCCGATACTTTGTTCCGATGAGGTCGTAATTTATGACATCCTTGAACATTAGCATTACCCTGTGTGATAAGTTTGGCCGAGCAGCTTTCCGTGATCATCATCCTCGTATCTGATTGTGAGGGGGATAGACCGCGATCAGCCGGGGTCCATGATTGACCTGTACTCGTGGATGAGTCAACGAACGCAATTGAGAAGGATTGTGACGTCGGAGGCTGGTTGGCGCCATAGTAGAATATTCAAGGTTTCCTTGAATATCGACGTAGCCTTCGGCAGCGCTCGACTTTGTGATGACGTCACCACCGGATTGCGAGGAAAGCCCCAGATAAAAGAAGTCATATCATATCGGCGCTTCAAAGTGCACGATGGAAGTGACTCGGTTTTCCCTGACGGTTTAGAAGAATACCAATCATTTCCTGGACAGATAGAGCGCCGAAGAACGTTAGCCGAGGGCGATCTGAAGTAGTCCACAGACCAGAGAACTCACGGGATTATCTTCAGGCCGTCTAAGTTTGGGAGGAATATCACAGTCCCCAATGCAAATTCTATCACAGCAGCCTGTGAATAAACTTTATGTCCTTGCCACGTTCATGTGTTAGCCATCGTCGAGGTATAGATCCCTAAACCCACAATATTAATAGAACGAACTTGCTGGCTGGTCGTCCAATTCCGGTATGTTTTCATAGTGTCGTGTGCTGAGATCGACAGTGACTGTTTTGGTAACCTAACAGGCGAATGATTAAGGTCTTTTTCTCTCATGAACGTGGTACGTCCAAGTCGGTCGTTGAAATCCGCCGGCTCGGTCAATATGGGAGAATGTCAAGACGGTTTAAGTGTCGCCTTTTCGTGGCTAACAAAGAAGATCATGACCAAGAGAAGCATTGATAAGCAGCATTCTCATGGAAGGGGAAGAGGTACGAGAAGGAAACATGTTGGTATCAGAACACGAAGGAAATATCCGGTGTATATCATTTAGTAGCCGGTTTTGGGCGGCTGTTCGTTGACGCCTCTCAGCGACCAGTGCGGTGTGCATTGCATTGCGCCTCCGAAAGACTACATTGCATCCATCTTTGAACAGGATTAGATAAATAGTATTTACGTATAAGTCTATGATCATCACTGTGTAGGTCGTCTAGTATCGTAATAAATTAAAAAAACAAAACATCTACGGAAACAATAAGCCAGGATCGATGCCAAAACAATGGCAAGGGACGTAGTAAAACAAGGATCATCGAACGGATGATCACAGTAAGACAGGATAAATAAGAGAAAAGCAAGGAAAAAACTCTGGGACAATACAGAATCAACTTTGGGTCACAAGGACCACAGCCGTGTGCAGAACGAAATAGGAATAAATATGTTACCGATAGCAATGACGAGAACGGGCTAAGCTACATTAGGCATTCAGGGGGAGAATGCGGGGATAATTGATGTGCGCAAGTCGAATGAGGGTTTCGTGATTTAGTCGATGTTTCGACCGCATTTCAACAATACGACTGAAGCGATCGCGACTTCTAGTAGACCAGCACTAATGGCGTTGGTGGTGATTTCCAACACGATAGAACCAGGCTTCCCGTTCGAGATACGTGCGTTTAGATCAGAGGGCGACGGATACACGCTATATAACTGAAGGAGAACGTTAGTCAACTTCAACAGAACGAACGCAAGTGAAGGAACTTACGCTGATGAAGTTGTTCTCAGCAGTCCAGACGTATCGCCTTCCTTTCACTTCGAAGATCCGTGACCTAGAGAAAAAGGAACATGAGGGAAAGCTCGTCGAACGAACAAAATATTACTCACTTCCCATCAGCGGCTGGTAGCATCCACTGTCCCACCGCCTGTCGAGGAACGATCTCGCGAACTTCGATCATGGGATGTTGCTGCCATTCAATGCATAGGATGCTAGAATTATCCGGCTTCTGCACGTACGTCAACCCGGGAGGCCCAGGGATGACTTTGTAATAGACTTTGGATTGGGGACCGACGACAACACAGTTGAGAAGGTCGGGACTGAACTCGGTGAAGTAGAAAGTGAGAGTGGACGGTGGTGTACCGCTAGTAGATGAAGGGAGTGCGCCATAAGTTGGTGCTTGAGGGAGTAACGTTCCCCAAGTCCCGTCGTTAACAGAGTGGGTGTTGGCGGAATTTGACCAGCCGCCTTGAGCGTAAGGATTGTTGGTGTACATAAGAAATGAGAGGCGTAGAACTGTAGAGGAGTTGAAGAGATGAGACGATGGGGGAATGACACGGAAAACCAGCGGGTTCAAATACCTCGTCAGGACTTCAAGTCGGACAGAGAGAATATCCTTCCGACTTAAAGAAAGGCGTTTTGAGAAGTCTTGAGTCGATGCCAAATGAGGGTGGTGCGCCACCATAGCAGCAACGATCAGCGGAACGGCCATCTCGGAAAGGGAATCAAGGCTAACAAGTCATAAGCAATACAGGAAAATCAGATCGAGTCGGCAAGATTGGAGAGTAAACTTACTAAGAGGTGCCAGCAGGCAGGAGCCCTCGTACCGTCTCTACGCGAGGGTCAGGCAGAGCGGGGGAGATGTGTTTCAGAGGAAATGCAATGCCATGGTTTGATGGTGAGATGCATCTCCCATGAATCGATGCTGATGAACCCCAATGAAGAAACCAGTGCGTCAGTCTAGGGTCCGACATATGCAGTGCAAATCAGCGCGTACCTGTTCTTTTTATTATTCCCCACAATTAAAACCGCCACTACCCGCAAGATTCCAGTCATGAAAGGTTCCTCTGGTGACTTGACCTCCGCTCGTTAATCCCCCAGTCGATCCTACGCAAACTCGTGACGAGTTCATTTGTATAAAAAAACCAAGTTTAAACCTGCGCTGAACACCCATAGGGTCGTGAGTTGAATGCACCGAGGAGACCTGTCGATCTATGAATATTCTTCTTACAATCATCTTCCATTCCGACGCGCCTGCACGCTTGGTTTTCCAAATACCTGATTGTGGAACAACTCCGCGGGATTTTGGTGTTTGCGTGAATGTTTACGTGGAACTTTTGAAACTCCGAGGGGGAGTCAGTAAATGTAGATTAAGGGAGCGAAATCCAGGTGACTTATTGAGCGGGAGCATGGGGGGGAGTGTCAACAACGAGCGGCAGGTCGAGGAGGCTGCAAAGCAGAGTGAAGCCAAACATGTGTAAACACCCAGCGCCCCGCCTTGACCGCGACCTGTCCCTGAGCTGCCCTGAATTCCCTCCGCCAGCGCGTGCCGAGTCTGCCTGAAGTGCCTCCTCCGACAATGCAATGCGAAGCTTCTATGAACACGAGCAAATGCGGATATCTGTGTTTCTGTAATGACTTCATAGCGAAAAGCTATCCTTGCGCGGATTGAGCTGAGGCTGCCACCTGGCAGTGGTGAGTTACACATCGTCTCATAATACAGGTCCTTTGGGCGAAGGCGCCAGAGAGTTTGCCTCTCTCGCTCCCTGACAAGGTCATCTGACTTCGGAGTTATCCTTGTTCTCAAGATCTGCCGAATCCGAGACGGGTTAAGATGCTGTTCGGAAGGTGCGTAAGTCCTATAGTCCTCTGGGATTGTAGTTGGTCTCTGAACAATACCGACCACAGCAATACACAAACTAGTCATCGGTCCGGAAGTAAAGTCATTTCTGGTCAGCACCTGGTTTTGTCTTTCGGTGTTCAGGGTAAATCTTAGATTTCCTTCAAGTTTCTACTTTTCGATCAGTTCTCAAAAGGAAAGGAGAAAGAGGGCAGTAATTTTGTAAGGTAGGTTGCTTTCGGAGTCGATGTATGTCATGTATTGATTGTCCTTCGTCTCACTTCCGAACGCGCAGGAACGGGCACTCATATCTCTGTATACGGGTTTCGTCTTGCCCATTGACTTGATGCCGTCTTTGCCTTAGGGTTTTGTCACAACGTATTGGGCATGAAGAAAATGACCAAAACCGTTTGAATTCAATTTCCTGCCACCTTCGGGGATTATTTTCGGATTCTGCCCAGCGAAACATGAGGTGGATTTCACGTTCGACGAGCAGCCCCAATCCTAAATCTGTGCCGTGGCTGTGTGAGTGATCACGTCACCTTTCTAGAACCGCCATTTAAGATAATTATACTTATGGATTTGCCAGTGGTGAAACGTTCTTCTTAGTGAGGCGTGGATGAATTGACGCGGCTGGGTACTGCTTGCTGTACCAATTTCACAGCACCGTTTCCCAAGCTATCAAGGACTGTCTACGCGCCCAACCGTTGCAATTCGAGCCCTTGCATCTATTGTTTAGGTTTCGACGGAGGTTTCATCTTTTGCGAAAGGATGGTGTATCACACCCATCCAGGGTGTCTTCTCACGCCGTCAATTGTCCCTGTACACAGATGCCGGTCTCCCTCTGTGACAGGCGCAGCAGTCTTGTGCATGATGAACTCAACGGTTGGGTGATTATACGAGTGCGTGTTAATGATAATTCAAGTTTCTCGTCGAGGCTTTCCACTTGGAGAATAAGGGCCCCGAGCAGAGCTTCCGGAAATATCCTGGTGGGATAGCCTGAATAGGATCTTCTCTGAGCCGAACGTTCCCTACTATCCTCGAGTATGATGCCTCTCAGCAACTTGAAATTTTTCTCTTATCGGGCCCCTTGGGAACTCGGAGGGTAAGTGAGTCCGTCACAGTATTTGGAATATTTTTGAGCCCTTTCACAAAGGAAACGGAAGTTCGGGCAAGGTTGTGAGATTTTCTAACTGTGGACCACTGCATACGTGTTCTGTACCTCTCTGTGTCTACGTGACTGGAAGACTATGTCCCAGGACGGTTTTTTGGGCTTTCGACACGTCGAGTTGCATCATCTGAAGTTAAGTTTGGTCACTCAAGATATGCACGTAGATCCTACACGATGCTTTCAGAGATAGGAGCTCCGAGAGGCCCTTTCATTTCGATCATCCATCCAAGAAATTGTCGCTTTCAGAATGGCGTGGTATTTCTCCGGCTTGGGAACGACTTTCTGATGGTTTGAAGTGCAACGGACCTCTTCCTTTGGGATCTATTCCAATAATTATCCCTTTCAGCGCCGACATCTCGTCGTCTCATCTCTGGAGAAGGTGGGATCAAGAGACGGGAATCATGAATCAAAGCCACATAGCCTACGGTGGACCGTCACTCAACTCACACAATTTTCCTGTTGACCAGAGCAATGATTGGGCTCGGAGTGGCTGAAAGAAATGAATCTTTGTTTTTTGATCCTTCCAAACAGCGTCAAACTCGACAAATCGAACTGAGCTCGCACCTCACCCTTGTTTGCACGTTACCGCGTTAACACCGATGTCGCTGAGCGGGTCTCTGGCTACGGACGGCGGGAGTGAGTACTTATCTTCATCCCTTTGAACTCTTGATGATTAGATTATCTCGGATCCAATACCGCTAGGGTTCGAAATATCACACAGCTCGACGGGCGTTTGTTGGACATAACGGCCCGCAGGCAAACCCACGGAGGCAATGTGATCAAACCAGTGCTTCTGTCAAATAACAAGGACCCACAACCAACACGTTGCATTCATCGATATAGACATTGGGCGTAGGGTGTGGGTCCCTTGTTTTCTTCCTGCACCCACCCACTTCGAGGACGCCTGAAGACTACCCACGTTCGAATTCCCATCGTAAGTCGATTAAAATCTTGAAGTAAACGCACCTATTCACTTTTCATCCTAAGATGCTCACCATCCTCCTTGCTGCTGTGTTTGCGTCTATGCGTGTGGACGCAGTGCCTATATCTGCCGGTCCTGCGACCGCCCCAACAGCCCTTCATACCATCGTTTTTGGCCCTCAACCACGGGCTGGTTGTACGGGTGCGGATGTACGAACTACCTACGAGATCGTTCGAAGTTGCTTTATTACGATCGCGGCGTGTGTCTATCGAGCCATTCATCAGAATATCCCGGATCCTTCGCTTTCGTTTTGGGGACGGTTACGGGTCACGGCGAAGGTTACGTTCTATGCGTTGATAGCCCCGGAGATGATGATATGGTGGGCTATGCGACAGTGGTTCGGGGCGAGGGATGTGATGCGCTTGGCCAATTATTTGGAACCTCGTAAGTTTCAACTTTCGTACGACTCCGCCGATTGCTTGACCGTGATCAGGGTTAAAATGGACACACACACGCGGACAATTCGCCCAGATGGGCGGCTTTGCGTGGAAACGTGACAAGCAAGTTCTCTACCAATGGACACTTTTCGAACTGCTTCGAGACGGTCACCTCGACTTCGAAGAAATTAACTTGACGGAGAAGGAGATTCAGGACAAGAGCAAGGGCGATATCTTGTCCAAGGCGCTTGTTGCCTTCCAAACAACGTGGTTTGTATTCGAGTGTCTAGCGCGTCTACAGCAGGGGCTTCCTCTGATCGAACTCGAGGCAGTCACTCTTGCTTTCGCGACTCTCAACATCATCACGTACGGCCTGTGGTGGTATAAGCCTCTCAATGTGCTCTGTCCCATCTATATTGATATCAACATACCAACCAAACCATCCGATCCACCAACTAGCCCCAATTCTGATTCGCCTTCTCCAGCTGTCGTCGGACTGAATTCTGGAGAAGACTCTCGTCTTGGAGGAGAGCCGGCGACATCCAACGAGGAGCACTCAGCGCCGTCAGCGGCCACTGGACGGTCGAGTAACTGACCTAGAACACCCGGCCCACCAATAGAATCAAACGTGAATTCACCTTCTCATGTCGAAGATGGACCAAAGCCGGACGAGGGTGTCACGGACGGCGAGAGAGCAGGGAATGCTGAGGCCTTGACAGTAGCAAAGTTAGACGAAGGACGAGTGGAAACGATCCAAGTCGCGAGATGGAAAGTGATGGGGTGGAAGGCGGTTGACGCGCTCAAATGCGGGATGCGCGCCTGCTACAAAGCAGTGTGGATACGGTTGATCAAGAGATCGTTCGTCCTTGTCGCTTGGCCGCTGTGGGAGTTGATCCATGAGGAAACGAGTTACACCAAAAGGACACACGTAACCACTTTCTATGGATTCTGGAATCGGCGTGATGACGAACATTTGGTTTATGGACTGTCCTCGTTTATTGGGATGATTTTTGGGGGCATCCACTTCCTTTCATGACATTCCACGTTTCCGACACATATCGAACTAATTCTGTGGAGAATTTCGTCGGTTGTCTTGACCGTTGTGCCCACCTTCATGCTCCTCAGAACTCTTCTCTATCGCATGTGGTGGGCGACACAGCCCGGCACCAAGTGGTCGAGAACAACAGAAATGGGGTGGTATGTCTTGGAATACACTACTTTATATCCTGGATGTACTATGTACGTCCCCGCACGGTTTTGTGTACTCATACTTGCCTTCATCACCCTTCACGACCTTCCATTGATTGCTTTTTCGAATATTTCCTGGGCTACCTACATCCCCCATCTTTAGTTTGTTCACAATACTTGTCGCTCTCGACGTGCAACTATAGACGCCTGAATAAGCATTTGGTTTCTTCCCGATCTTCGTTTCCTTTGATTTTACTGTAAATACTTCAGAGGCAAGTCCTATATCTACCTGGAGTGAAGGCACATCGCTCGAACCGCTGCTTGGTTCTGATGGCGCTGCCAAACACCGGGCATTTCCTGATTGGCCCAGGAAGGTTGTTTAGTCATGTATGCCAACAGCTTCCGAGACTTGCTGCCGCAACATTTCAACGTTGCAACCGCTCGTTGTTCTCCGAAATGGCATCACTCCTCCACCACTCTACGCCCTAGGAAACCACCAAGGGCAACTAACAGATCGTCTTTCAACCCTAGAAACCGAGGATGACGCAATTCGGACAGTTCTGCAGATTAGGACCCATTCTGACAACCGAACCCCCGAACAGCCTATCAGAGGACCGAATGCAAGTGCGCGTACTCTGTTGCTCGTTCGTATTCTAATGTCCTTTCGTTAGCCGCCACTCGTGGAGCGCCCACTGCACCGATGCAACTGAACGGTATGTACAGCGATCCCGTTTGGACTCTATCCATTTTCTTCCCCCGAGTTGCCATGGAACTCAGAGCTCCCGTTGGAGTTACTTTCGGAGTTACTCCCGGGTACCCAGTCTATGATGTCATTTTCCAACTCTTCCTTCTGTATTCTTGGCCTCCTTTCGTTACTTCGTTTTTAGCCTCTCTGAATTGCGGTCGGATGCTGATCTGATAAAAATCTCCATAGAATGCGAGTCAAGCCACCCTTCTACTGTACTGCGAAATTGGAAGATATACGTTGACAGTTGATCGATTATACTCGTGTGTTGTGTCCTTTCATTCTATCCGTTCCAAATTCTGATTGTGTTATCCTGCAGAGTTCGACACTTGTGTCAAGTTTGCTATGAAGAGCAGGTGGCGTTTGGATTGGGAGCTCAAAACGAGGAGCACTTTCTACATCCATGTCTTTTTTGGTGTTTTCCTTTCGATTTCTACTTCGTCTTCACCTCGCTCAATACCTCCTGACTTCGCGTCATTCACGGGGGTTGACATTCATCATTGCTACGACTCTTCCCATCTCCTGTTGTCGGCCTCTGTGTCTTCCTTTTCCTATCATCTTTTAACATCCCCCGCTAGAATCCTCGTCAACACTTGGTTTATTGACCATAAGTGGCGAGCTCAAGTGGCCACTTGGCTACCATAGCTAAGCGGGGTCAAATCGGACAACCAGGGCGTATATACCCTGCCCAACTTGCCCGTACGTCCTTTGCACTTTTTCATCCCGCCTTTCCACCCTTTCCTGCGGTCCACGTTCTCGTTAAATCATATTCTGACCGTTTCTTCGTCCAGGTTTTATGATTCGCCCAGTTCGGTCTGAGGGGCCATGCGTGGTGGATCGTTGGCATCAGTTTAGCAAGGAGGATTCGCACCTCCTGACGTTTTCGTGGTATCAGGAGCATAGGAACCAGCGGGGAGTGCTGAACCAGCAGCCGTAGCCGCTTCTCAGTTATCCGGTTCGTCGTTGTTGCTTTATGTCGTCCGTTACTGTCCTTAAATCCTTCGATTTTGTTCCCTAACAGGACACCTTTAGATTACCCTGTCTATTATCGGGTATACCGAATCAATATCCGTGTTGAATGCAAACCCAAGTTTGAACTAATTCCAATCTCAGGCCTTCAGGAGCTGCATCGTACGATGATGTGTCCAGTCTTTGGTCGAAGATATTCTTCCCCTCGTACAAGACGCCACCCCAGCTGGTTCTGTTCCTTGTCTTCTTGATAGACCATACCCAGTCAACCAGATTCGTATCTCGCTTCACCGGTGACTTTTCTATGTCATCAATACGCCCTCACCTTTTCTCTTTTTCTTTGCGGCTGTCGCTTTTGGTCTGATATTCAATTTTGGTAGAACAAGGAATCCGTGGCGTACGTGTCCCTAGTACCCACCACGCCCGAGCACATTCCAGGGCATAATGGGCGTTACTTCATCAATTAGTCTGGGTACGTTTTTTTTCAATACTTCATGCTCCTGGTTTGACGAAAACGCAGAGTGTCCAGTGGGTAAATCGTCGAAGGAGGAACCCAGGCTCTTACGCCTTCAACTTGAAGGTGACTTTCCAGATCGTCAACGCGTAGACATGCGACTATGTCTGACTTTTGAGCTATGCTACCGATCATCTATCGGTTGAAGTGCTGAGTACTCTTTCTCAGCAGGTCGAACCGCCCGCAGAGGAGGTTATGTGGCGATAACCAGCGTCTATGTTAAACGGCAAAAGCATATTGTGTCCTAGCGCACATTTATTAGATCGTTGCTCCTCACCTCACTTTAGGAACTATCTGCCGGATTTGGATCGTGAGTTGACCCTCCCCGTTGGTATGAGAGGCTGATCTATAGTTTAAATGTTAGCGTAGCCGAGGATGCTTACCATTCTACTCGCCATCGTGCTTACCTGTTTACGAGCAGGCGTGGTAACACCCGTTTCTGCTGGGCCGAATACGGCCCCAACTGACATTCATATCTCGGTATTCGGAACTCAACCACGGTCTGATTGTTCTGGTGGAAACGGGCGAACTACGGACGACCAGATCCGACGCTTTCCCCTTGGGACGGTTCAAGGTTATGCCCGAGATGATGATTTGGTGGGCTCTGCGCCAATGGTTTGGTGCAAGGCAGATCGCGCGAATGATCGTACAGTAAAGCGACATAGCTTGAGTGGAGCTAAGTTCCAATTTTTTTTGCAACATCAACTCTCTAATTATTAGTAGCATTGGGTTTGCAGCAAAGCACGACAGAACACTACTCTACCCGTTTACGCTGATCCAACTCCTCGAAGTGGTCAAATAGAACTTCGCTTCACAGAGGAGATCCAGGGCAAGAGTCAAGGAGACGTCCTGTCGAAAGCAATCGTTGAGTGCACTCACCTCGCCTGATCGTAAATTTCGACTTATCTTACTGATGAACGTGTGGATCGCGCTACGTGCCATGACCTATATCTATACTATAAGTTTGGTGACTCTTTGGACGTGGTGTATCTATTATTGTATGTACCGCAGCGTTCACTGATATACATCCACGTCCCAAGCTCGATTTGAGCTTGATTTTCGCTGCTCTTAACAAGTCCCCTATCTCCGCAACTGTGGCTCTCCTCCTGTTGAACTTCCCCGAGCGTCAAAACATAAGATCGAGGAGAAGATGAACGAGTCTCTGGTGATATCAGATATTCACAAAAAGTATCAGTGGTAAGTCATTAATCATTAATCATGTTCAACGCCCTGTCTACCTAATTCGTACCCTTTCGGGATGCCTCCTTGAGCTTCTTCCGTTCCCCAACCGCTTGATCTGCTAGTCCCCACATACCCTGTCCTTTCTGAACCTCCGACAACCATGCATCCAGTTCGCCACCAACTGCACAAGCCACCCTCACGATTCTCGGATCATCCTCGTGGGGATTGAACTGATCCACAACCATCAGAGTATCATGATCGTCGACCTCCCAAACTATCAATACTTCCAAGGTGGGGAGTCTTGTAAAGAGTAGGAGGAGGGTATCCTGCTCACATCCCGAAATCGCTAGATGCGTGATTGAGGTAAAATGTTTGAATATGATGAGATCTTCATGGGATCGGATATCTGCTACATTTTCCAGGTGAGTGATTCTCGAGAACGCTTGAGCAAATTCTGGTTTTTCCCAAGCCGATTTGGGGACTTTGCTTAAGTTGATGGAGAGGTGTGTTAGATGCTCGAGGCGGGATATTTGTTCCAGTTCGATTCTGGATAAGCTTGAACCTTTTGACCAAAGGACTAGGTCGGTGATGTGAGGGCAGAGGGATATTAGATGAGATGCTAGAGAGCCTAGATTAGGCGTGTGATGGTCGCTTTTCCAGATGAACAGATTCCGGACATGTTTTCCGTGGGTATGGAGTGTATGGATATCCCATGGGAAAGGGTATTTCTGGACCGGCGGTAGGGTGCTCAGTGCGAACGTCTTCATGATCTGTGGCATGAGCCTTTCACGATGGGCGTCAGCTGCGGTGATACTCTTTCAAAACAGTAAAGTTGACATACCACGAGTGAACCCGTTTTGCAACCAAGATGAGGTTGATCGGACTCTCACCGTTTTCCTTGAGTGCGAGTGCATTTAAGAAGATGACATGCTCGATCTCGGGTGGAAAGACGGCCTCTGACATGTTACTGAACTTGTGGTCCCTCGAAGCTGGGCCAAATCACGGTGCTGATGGTGCGGCAACTACTGTATTTGGATCCCACGAGCAAATCAAACGCGCGTCTCCTCCATCTGCATTGTCAACAGGTAGTCCAACATGGCGAATCCTATTTTTCCTCGAGAAATCGAACACCTCATTTTCACCTCTGGGTTAGAACAGCAGTATCTCATTCCATTTCCCATCAATCTCGTCCTGGTAGCAAAACGCGTGCACCAATGGTGAGTTCGTCGTCCGCTTCCCGAAGCCGATTCGTCTTCATGGTATGTGCGGTGATTGGCTAGCGTATGTTATAAATGGACGAGGGATATGGGGGGTGGCGGAGGAGGCGATTGAACTGAGGAAAAAGGTTGCGGAACAGGGTGGAGGTACAAATGAACTGTCGGCTACCCTTTGATAGAAGCAGACTGTTGAAAATTGGATTATTGGAATACTCCACCACTCTATATCTTAGGCGTAGCTCTCCATCTACAGCGATCTTGAATTCCGTTACAAAACCGAGTTCACTGTCTTTAGAAATGCACATTGAACGCTGAGAATAGTCGGCAAGACTCCAACGGAGCATTATTGGATGATCCTGCAGTTCGGAATGTTCAAGAGGCATGAGGAACTGTGCCGTGCTGAGGTTATACAATTGTTCTGTGAAACCACCATCCATTCCACCGCCCGTAATTCTAGAGTGATACAAACAGTAGCACTCAAAGACCCAGCCTTCGGATCGCATCAGCTAGCAATATTCTCATCACGATGGCCTCAATCGCCAACCCCCAGATACCTCGTCCAGATCTAATCTCATCCAGCCAATTCTGCACATCAGAATCGACTGGACAGAGCAGGTTAACCACTCGAGGTTCATCCTCATCCGGATCGTCAAAGTCATCTATCACCTTAACTGACTCTGCTGTATTACCATCCCTCTCGGCATCCCAGGATATCAGCGCGTTTAATTTCGGAAATTGATTGAAAAGAAGAGATTGGTGTGTTTGACTGGTGATGCTGATAAACGGAACTGCAAGGTGGGTGAGGGATGTAAAGTGAATGACGTGGCCTAGGCCGAGGTCCAAACGATTGAGGCAATCGAGGTGAGTGACTTTTGAAAACATATTGATGAGACCTGGAGTGGGTTTCTCTATTCCGTCAAGGTCGATTGAAAGGTGAGTAAGGGGGAGGCGTGATATCACATCCACCATCTCCTGACTCGGCGTGGGCACCCAAAATACTAGGTTGACGACATTGGGACACGAGGAGAGGCATTGCAGGCTCAACTCGGATTGGGATCCAGCCTGCCAGACAAAAAGATTCCGAACGAATTGTCCGTATTTTTCAAGTTTTGTGCGATCCCATTTGTTTGGGTAATCCTGCGTCTCATGAACGACGATGGTGTCATAGAGCTTGTGACTGAGCCTATGATGCAGTTCAGAATGCGACAACAAGCCTGATTCGGAATGCTGTCGCAACAAAAAGAAACTCGAACTTGCCAGTGGTGCACACGCTTTGCTACCAGGACGAGATTATAAGGGAACGGAATGAGGCCTTGCTGGGCTAAGGCGTATTTGAAGATATCACGTTCGATATCAAGAGGGAAAATTGGGTCGGCCGAGCTGAGAGTGGCCATGTGGTGGGTGTTGGAGATCACGATCAGGCACGTTTGGCAGCCACATCTGGACCAAACATGCAGCCGACCATTTGCAGAAGCCGTCCGCGTCTGCTCTGCACCTTCATCTGGCCACTTGACCCCTTCCACCTCCAATGTCCTCTCCTCATTGTTGTGACGAAAGAATTATTGAAGGTACGTAATGTTGGACTGTAAACACCTTATGCAGGCTAATCCCCAAAAAGGCGGACTGATTTCCTGCCTGCGTTTTTCCCTCACAATAGTCTGACAAATTTTCAGAGGAGTCCAAGGTGTATTCGCAATACCTCGTCACAACGCGGAAGAGGGAACCTGTTGAAAGGTGGCTGCCGACTCAAGGTCCCGGTTGTGATTGATCCACGGTATGTGATCTTTTCTTGCTCGTTGTCAACCCACCATTCCTCCAAATCCACACTTCCCGAGGCGAGTGACGGAATGTCCGTTCTTGTCTTTTCCGTCGTCTTGACTTCTCGTTATTCTTCCGGACGTATCGAGTCATCAATGACCTACGTAGTTCATAGGCTCCAAGTCCGGAGGTTCGACCCTCCGAGGCCAACTGGCTTCGTTTTGTGGACACGTCACATTCTCAAATTCAACTATATTCTCAAATCGTAAGTTCATCGGTAGGCTGATTTATCCTTTCTTTGAGCTGAACCGGATGCTGACATCGTTTCCAGAAATTTGATTCGTCCACACCTCGATATCCGCCAACTCACGAAGTCGGGTGCTGATTCCAAGTCCAACCGGAGGTTGAATCTGCAACCATGGAGGCCGGGCGTATCTCCGCTGGTACGTTCTATCTAACTTTCGCGTTCCCTCCTTGTCTCCCCGCCGTTTCGTCCTCTGACCCGAGGTTAGTTGAAGATCTTTGAATGGGGGTCGAACCAGAGAGAGGATTGCGTCATTTCCAACTCCCCAGGCCGTTCTCGTAAATCATATCTTCTCCTTGCATTATCTTGGTGTTTGGTCGATCCTCCTGCCTTATTCATATCACGTTCTAGCCCCCACCTTGTAGTTTTCGATTCTATTCGCTTCAAATGCGAGGGTGGGTGTCATGTCAGATCGATGGGACTTCCACGATTATGAGGTCTGTTATGTTTGTTTCCATCTGTTGATGGATACACTTATCGTCCCTCTCTTTTTGCACAGCTGAATGGCCTGGGTATATTGAATGGGTCATTGTGATATATACTCGGCGTTGTGTACAGCGTCCTAAAGTTGACGTTGATTTAGTACGATTCATTTCCTATCCCATTCTCATCACTCAGCCGTTTTGTTCAGAATCTCATATCCTGAGCGCTTTCCTGCTTCTGTGGCTTAATCGCGAGATTCAATTGCGTATAGGAAGATTTGCTTGGTTGGTAGAGCGCAAGGGTTTAACTGATCACTGACAAGTGTATGCGTTTTGCTTATCCTCTCCCCTAGCTGTGGTTACCGGCCCTACCGATTATGACGTGTTCTACCCGTTACAGGTAGACTTCTTTCTTCCTCACCTCGAGATTGAGACCGGGTGTGTATAATGTACTTCCTCTCTTGCCACCGTTAATATTATTTATCAAACTTGTTAATGCCTCAACGAGGTATCAATACCTGTGTGCCAGGTGCCGAACCATATGACGTGCACTTATCCACGAGTAGAATCGACTCCGCGCATTTCGAGGGTATGAGCTTATGCGGCATTGTGCCCATATCGAATGAAAGGTTGATAAGTGATATGAAAGCCTCGCCGGTCTAGTTCCCATTGTCCAAACCTGAGCCTCTGGAATCTTCTCTCTGGGTTTATCCACCACCGGGAACGCTCTTGATCTAAACAGCTTGGCGTGGAAGCCGTTTGACGTAACCAAAGCCTACAGCAGACACATTGCAAACACATTGCATACTGAGGTCGACCGCAAGTCCGAGTGGAAGTCGCCTGTTCTCTCTTCTATAGCCCGTCTAGAGACTCCTCACAATTCTCCCTTGTCCCTTCACGCTACTCGGCAATCCCCAACATCCTCGTGAGTTTATGTGTCTCCATCTCGCGAAAGATGTCCAGACTTACCGTTCTGCACCTCATAGACTGCTGATACATGTTGACTATTCTCCTCGCCACCTTGCTCGCATGTCTACGAGCGCGAGCAATCCCGATTTCTCCTGGTCTTGCGACCGTCTCTACAGCCATCGACATCGCCATATCCGGGGTTCCATCAGAATGCGACTGTCCTGGTGCAGACGTACGGAGTATGTACGATATCGTGAAGGGTTGCCTCGTCACCATTGGAGCATGCGTTTATCGAGCAGTCCATCAAAACATTCCGGATCCTACTCTCTCCTTTTGGGGCCGGTTGAGGGTCACGATCAAGGTCACCTTCTATGCGCTCATCGCGCCCGAGATGATGATATGGTGGGCCCTACGCCAATGGGTTGGGGCGAAGAACGTCGCAAGGATTATGAACAACATACGACCTGGTAAGTGCTGATGCTTTATTCAGTGTTTATCGAATATCAATAAACAGAATTGGAGTGGACAATCACTCACGGACAATTCGCACAGATGGGTGGCTTTGTGGAAAAAGACAACAAACGAGTCATCTTACCCATGGACCTCGTCATCTACCTTAAGAACAACCTGGTCCACATCCAAGAACTTCGATTGACGGAAAAGGAGATCAATGACAAGAGTAAAGGCGATGCGTTATCCAAGGGTCTTGTCGCTGTCCAAACCACCTGGTTTGTCCTGAAGTCCATCGTTCGTCTACACCACGGACTCCCCTTAATTGAACTCGAGGTCGTCACCCTCGCTTTTGCGACTCTTAACGTCATTACTTACGCACTTTGGTGGTACAAACCCCTCAATGTGCTTTGTCCCATTGCTATTCATGTTGGCTGTCGAAGACCCGACCGACCACTGGCTCCAACGATAACCTCGAATACACCAACGGATTCTTATGCCGATTTACCCTCTCTGGTTCCCGCTACGTCGAATTCCGGCGGAATTGCTTTTGAGCAGATAGGAACAACAAGCGTGGAGGAGACGACGGGGGGAACTCGCGATACACCCGCGGGAGTAGTGGGTATTTGTAAAGCAGCAATACGGAGGGGAATTGCTGCCATCAAGCTCACTTTCGCGGGTCGGCCATGGTACATGACGGTATGGGAATGGTTGATGAAATGGCCCTTTATGGTAGTAGCTCAGCCGCTCAAGGAGCTGTTCGACAAGACCGACACGATCGACGCTACGCACATGTCGACCTTCCATGTGTTAGCAGTTCATCTAGCGCAGAGGTGGGAGGACTGTCACGTCGTATTAGGCTGATAGTAGCCAACCTATATACTACATAATACAATAGTGTGTAACCTAGTAACCTAATACAATACTATAGAATCTACTAGAATACGAGCACAATACAACTACACTACAAGGTAACTATGCCGGAGTTGATAATACCAACACCATGCAGAATACATGGACCATGGTTCAAACGAAAGTACGTTCATCCAAGCGTTAAGTCCATTCATTGGGATAATCTTCGGGTTGATTCATTTTATTTCGTGGCACTCTACATCTCAAACACATGCCGAATCATTTCTGTGGAGGGTTTCGTCCACCATCTTGGTTGTTGTCCCCTTTATTCTCATTCTCAGAGTTGCGTTCGTTTACATTTACCATAAGTCATTGGTACGAATCACCGAAACCATGTCCAAGTTCTTCGAGAAAGTTGCATTCTACATTGGCCCTATCCCCTATATCCTTGCTCGTTTCTGTATTCTCATTCTCGCTTTCGTTACACTTCACGATCTTCCCCGTGAAGCCTTTATTGACATTTCTTGGACTTCTTATATCCCACATATCTAGTCGGTTCGTTTCTCGTTTATTCTTTGTCTGGAAACTCGCATAGGCTTTCTCTTTCTATCACTTTACGTCCACCAGCTTTTGTCGCACTCCATATTCTAGTCTTGTACACTCTCCGCAAGTCGGAAGCGTTGGATTGGGATTGTACGTACATCCGGTGGTGGATCTCGAGAGCTCCAACAAACAAGAAAAGTCCGGGCAGTGATGTCCCCGAATACCTTTTCATTACTTATCCCAAGCTTATGGAATTGCCGGGTGCACGTCGATGGCTAACGCAAGCTATACAACTGTGAATTGCAGGACGAAGACTCGGATAGCAGACGAAATCCGGGCCGGCGCCATATTTGGCATCAGGGCCTGGGACAAACAACGAGAATTCGAATTGGCTTTTTGATCCTTCGTCACTTCCCACTGGATCCTTTACTCCCTCCCCATCGTGATTGATGCTTGGAAAACATGGTATGTGCGATTCTCACCTCGGATTCTCAGATGGACATCACCCAACTTCATATTCACTCAGACTTTTTCCGACCTGGGGGCAGAATAAGTGCTTTCGACATCCATCGTCCAGACGGGGAACCGAGCTGCTAGGTGACATGCTGATGTACGCTGCAAACGTAAGCTCTCTGACCGTTTTTGTTTGACGGGAAAGTAATGTTCTATATCTAGCCTATGCCCGCCCATGAGCAAAGTCTCTTCAAGAGTTGCAGAGCCGGAACGGATTTGAGTGGATGGGTTGGAAGTTATGATTGGTCGAAAGAGGTGGTAAGCAATTTCTGTTCCGTTTCATCCTTCACTCTTTGAGAGGCCTGACTGGTCCCTCTCGTCCTCTCGACTCGTGTTGACAACCGTCTTTCGTAGATCTCAACTGACGCCGTTCATCTACTGGTCAAGTCCAGGCTCGTTGCTACGAGTGTATGCGGCCGTAATGAAGGCTGTGATTCGAGCGTATGGATGGGCTTGGGCGTGCACCATTTGAAACGGGGTGTGACTTGTTCTGAATTCCGTATTGTATAGTAAGTCCTACTTGCGGTTCATGTCCCCTCCCCACCACTTCATTATGACCTCTATCCTGTCCTTCCACCCACTGCATTTCCCAATCCTCCTGGATGCTTGTATACGCTTGTATGCGTCATTCTCTCTCCTCGATCCCTTTCTTTGAACCTTGCCTTTGTTGGTATTATTCGCTGACTTTGATTTTCAATAGAATCCGACAGTTCAATTCGTCTGGAAAGTCATGAAGGCCGCAAGTCCTTGAACGCAACTTTAACTGGAAATTCTGAAGGAAGGGCGACGTATACATTTCGTATGTTACCTTTCATATCCCCTCCTCACTATCTTACCGTGGCGTCCATCTCTCAGCCTTTCTCTCAATGTCGTGTCATTCGGAGTTTGCGTAGGCGCCGGGTCAAAAGGCGCATATATGCGGTGGATTGAAGTGATAAGTCGACGAGGAGAGGTTTTACGTCGGGGCAGGTCCGTTATTCACTTCTCGTCGGTTGATCGTTATACTTATCGTTTTAGTTTCTGTCTCCTTCGCAGTTGAAGGATTTCGTGTATGACCCAATGTCGTCGGTCACTACCAACTCTCAACATGTCAAGCTAGATATTTACGGCTGAATACATAAAGTATCATTTCGTAATGTTGGAAATCTCGTCGCGGTGTATATATCTTGAGTTGATTCAACAGCCCGCGCGGAGGCGGTGTTATCGTTCCAGCGCCTACGCCAAGACACATTGAAACCACGTTGCATACGGCAATGTCCCATGCTCTCTTTTTTCCTGTTCTCACAATACCCAGAGTAGTGAGTTTCTACTTTCCATATCGACGGAAGACCAACTTACCGATGACGTCCAGCCCAAGATGATCACCATCCTGCTTGCAGCTGTCCTTGCGTCTATGCGGGTGGGCGCAGCGCCCACCTCTACTAGTCCCGTCACTATCCCTACCACTATCCACACCGTCGTCTTCGGGGTTCAATCCCGCGGTGATTGCGCTGGTGCAGATGTACGGACCACATACGAAATCATTCGAAGTTGCCTTGTCACCATCGCCGCTTGTGTCTATCGAGCCATTCATCAGAACATTCCTGATCCTACGCTGTCCTTTTGGGGAAGATTGAGGGTCACGACGAAAGTGACGTTCTACGCGTTGATAGCGCCCGAGCTGATAATATGGTGGGCCATGCGCCAGTGGTTTGGGGCAAGAGAGGTAGTGAGCTGGGTGAATGTTGTCCAACCGAGTAAGCTCTAACTCTTACACAATTCTGCCGATTATCTGATGAATGAGTAGGCTTGAAGTGGACTCATACTCACGGCCAATTCGCACAGATGGGCGGCTTTGGACGAAAAGACGATAAACGTGTTCTTCATCCGTTTACGCTCATCAAACTCCTGAGGAATGGCCAGTTGGACATCGAAGAACTTCAACTGACGGAAAAGGAGATTCAGGATAAAAGTAAAGGCGATATCCTGTCCAAAGGCCTTGTGGCATTCCAGACGACGTGGTTCGTGTTCGAATGCATGGCACGTCTACACCAGGGACTCCCCTTGATCGAACTCGAGGTGGTGACTCTTGCTTTCGCCACTCTCAACATCATCACATACGGATTGTGGTGGTATAAACCCCTCAATGTCCTGTGTCCCATCTATATCACCGTTCGACCCAAGAAAACCGACTTGCCAACCAAATCCGATGTTGATTCGCCTTCTCCGGCTGCAGCTATACCGAAGCCAGATGAAGCTGGGGAAGGACGGGAGCGGAATGAGGACGAAACCGCCGTGGAATCACCTCCTCATCCTGCAGCTACACCGACAGCAGACAATGACGGAAACGTACCGAAAGGAGGGAGTTGCGAAGATGATCTGGCGATATCGGGGTCTAGGGAGCCGCGAATGGGAATGACGAAGAGGTGGAAAGCGGCCTTTCTCGTTGTGATTCATGCTCTCAAGCGCGATTTCAGCAGCCGCCCGTGGTACATGACCGTATGGGAACGCTTGATGAAGCAACCATTCCTCATAATTGTGTGGCCGCTCTGGGAGTTGTTGAACGATGAACGCATCCATGATGAAGCTAATCACGTCTCGACTTTCTCTGCAGATGAACTCAGAGGGGACAAGACGCTATTGGTTCAAGAGCTGTCTTCCACGATTGGAACGGTCTTTGGAGCCATTCATTTTCTTTCTTGGAATTCAGCCTTTCCGACGCACTCCCAACTACTTTTGTGGAGGATTTCGTCGGTGGTTTTGGTTGTACCACCCTTCCTCCTGCTTTCCCGAAGCCTTATAGTTCGACTCCGGTTCCAGGTGCTCCATCATAACCCGATACCGAGAACCCGGTCGCAGAAGCTGGCTGCACTTTTGTCGAAATGTCTCGACGTTTTCTCAATCTACGTTAGTCCTATTCCGTACATCCTGGCTCGGTTCTGTGTACTTGGACTTGCGTTCCTTACTCTTCACGATCTCCCTCTCAGCGCCTTTGACAGTATATCCTGGACATCCTACATTCCGCATCTGTGATTGGGTTTTGTTCTGTGTTTTGGTTTCGTTTTCGCTGGGTTTATTACCCTTTCTTTTGTAAATGGACGGTAGTATCGCCCAAGGTTCGATTACCTCCACCATACCTCTTCGAGGCCCGTTTTTCCCAACTTATATATCATAGCTACCAACTATCCCGTCAATGTTGGGATATCTACCACCATGAGCATGGTACTCCTTCAGTCATATCTCATTTCTCTACAGCGAAGACTGCGGCCTGACAGCGTAACCTTTTTTGTGTCAATCTCACCCACACATCTGAACACTGATGGTCAAGTGGAATCACTATTGAGAGCGCATAGGACTATGCGTCTTAAGAATCGAGGGTTCGAATCCCTCTTGGTGTCCTATGAGATTCGGTAAGTTTTTTTTTCGGGATGGCGGGTGTTTTGAATGAAATTTGTGATGCAAGCATGATCTCGAGGTAGATACCGTAGATTTCGTCGAGTTAGATGAGCGTCTCCTGCATACATTTACTACGTGTAGGAGGTATATTGTATTTTGTCTCGGTGAGCGCATTCATTTATCTTCCTCAGCAACTACGGACAGCCCTTTTTGCTTCTGACGTTCTCGAATTGCCCGATCTGCTAATCCCCAGATACCCCGTCGTTCCTGGACCTCCAATAGCCACTCATCCAACTCCTTGTCAGCATAAGACTGACAGGCGATCTTCACGATCCTTGGATCGTCCACACTCCATTGACAATCATGTCTAACCGAAATTCTGCTAAAATGATTGGGATGATCTGTTAAAACGATCAGTGCTTCTAACGTAGGGAGTCTCGTCAAAAAAAGAGGGATGAGAGTTTCGTCACTCAGGTCTGGGAATGTGAGATGTGTAAGAGATGTAAAGTGGTTGAACAAGGTGATATCCTTTGAGGATTCTATAATCGCCACATTGTGCAGGTGTGTAATCTTCTCGAAAAGTCGGAGGAGTTCGGAGTTCTCCCAAGCTAAGCTTGGGATTTTCTTCAGATTGATTGAGAGGTGGGTTAGAGAATGGAGATGTGCGATCTCGTTGAGTTGGGCGTATGGTATTTCCATGGAATGAGCTGACCAGAGGACGAGGTTGGTTAGGTTTGGACAGAGTGAGATGTATTTGGCAGCTAGAGGATCGTAGCAATCTGAGGAAGGGTATGGGGAGGTCCAAATGAAGAGATTTCGAGTGTGAATGCCGTGTGTTATGAGGGTATCGATGGACCAGCCTGAGGGGCCTGGGTAGTTTTGAGGTGGTGCGAATTTGCGGATGGCGAATGTTTCCGTTAGTTTTGGGATGAGCCTTTAAGTGAGCATGATGCATGATGAGTTGATCGTCGAGGTGGTTATGTAGAGGAGAATGGGTTGACGTACCATGTGTGGACTCGTTTTGCCACCAAGAGGAGATTACGGGGACTTTCACTGGTGCCTTTGATGGCAAGTGCGTCCATGAAGATCGTGTATTCTATTTCGGGTGGGAGGATTGGGTCCGACATGATGGAGAGGAGGATGAGGTGTGAAGTGATGGAGTTGTAGAAACGTGCGTGGGTAAGTAGAAACGGTAGACGAAGAGGTCTGTGTTTGGTTTTGTCGGGGAGTTCAAACATTCAGGTGCGCTTTCCGTCATTTCCACGAACGGTACTCGCTCTCGAACTGAGGCTAAAGGACATCGGTGGAAATGTTGTCGACCTGATCCTGGTAGCGAAACGAGTTCATGACAGCCTGAGGTATGTCACTCCAACCCGCTCGAACGATAATCTTGACCATCATATTTTATCGAAGGCTCATTCCCAAAGTATTCCGGACACTGGCTGTTCAAAGGATTCCGCCTTCTCGAAAATATCCTCTTCAGGCAACTCAATTCCCTCAAAGTGTACGGGAAATAGGTTCGACATCTCTTCATAATGTGGTGTCCCAACCATAACTAATCTAGTTCTCTGGACTCAAAACCATCTGGATCGAACTCATCTCGCGAGAATGTCGCATCTCCCTTTACCCATCTCTCAACGAACATGATAGGGCTCCCCAAATCACCCGGATCTCCTGAGCCTCCTTCGAAGTTGCAGAACACGTTCACCCATGGTACGTTGATAGGTGTTATAACTATCAAACTTATCTCGACTAACGGCCCTCACCACCGATGCTCCAACGTCGTTGTCGACCCTCACCAATGTATGCAATCCCCGCTCCTCCGAGACCATGAGAATATGCGGAACTCATACTCGAAATCATTCGTTCAGAGGTCCGGACTCAATCGTGGGTATAGGCTGAAGGTCCGTCGCTACTTTCTCATCGATTGATTCTTGTCCTTAGTGTCTCATGGGTTTATCTTTTTTGCTGAATGAACTCGTGTATTGACTCAGCATGGATATTGCGAATTATTCACCGGTTGGTGTGTCTTGGCGTCCTGTCGTGGTTACCATCTTGCACCTGACCTTTTTCGTCCAATTCAACAGCCGTGCAACCAGCGGATCCCAAATTAACAGCTCGAATCAGATGCAAATGAATGCCGATGAGGATGAGTGCTATATGGAATACAAAGCAGCTGGGAATGTGGTTCAATCGTGTATGTATGGTGCGCAAGTCTGGAATCTACGTGACAATGATATACAGAGAATCCGAATGGTTGAGGAACGTCCAGCGATGCATGGATTAGAGATGAGGAATATAAGAAGTCCAAGAGACATTTGCAAGCGCACCAGAAGGGAGGTCGTGGAGGGTAAGGAAGGCAAGGACGAGAACGCAAAAGCGAGCGAGGATGTAAGGAATGGGACTAACAAAGTAGGAGATGTACGTAAAGAGGGTTCGCAGTCTCCATAGCGGGGTGTGAAGGGAAAGTATCCGAAGCAGCAGGAAGAAGGGCGGGACAACCAAGGCGACCGAAGAAGTTCTCCAGAGAAGCAATTCGACGTGTGTCGGAAGCGTGGAGTGCCATGAAAGGAAATGGATGGCCCCAAAAATGATTCCGATGAACGAACTCAGCCCATGCACCCAAGTCTCATCACGGCCGGAAATTACCAGTGCATAAAAAGTCGCAACATGTGTAGCCTCATTGTCAGAGAATCCGTAATCGAGGAGCTCCTTGAGTGGCCAAACCACGGCTACAAACGGTTGTTTGATGAGCCGTTTCCAGAGCATCCACCACCACCCGGCTTCCTTAATGTCCTTCTTGAGCACAGCGACGATTCTCCCCACTATTCCCATTGGCGTCTTCTCGGACCCTTCTCCACTCTCTGCCTTGTTTGTCCTCTCCGTCTCTCCAACCACGGCCCATCTCCCAGGACTCGTCACCCAGGCAACTGCGTTGGATGCTGATAACGGTTCCACCTGGACCTGACTCAACCCTCCGTCCATTAGCTCCGTCTTGTTTGTCTCTCCTCCTCCAACTGCCTCTTCCCTGGGACTTGCCACTTCGGCATTGGGTGGTGGGTCGGATACTTCGGGGCGGACGTGAATATAGATAGGGCAAAGGACGTTGAGAGGTTTATACCACCAAAGTCCGTACGTGATGATATTTAGCGTGGCGAACGCGAAAGTGACGACCTCGAGTTCGATCAGGGGAAGGCCCTGCTGCAGACGGGCTATGCATTCGAATACAAACCACGTCGTTTGGAATGCAACAAGAGTCTTTGATAAGATATCGCCTTTACTCTTATCTTGAATCTCCTTTTCCGTAAGTTGAAGTTCCTCGATGTCGATTTGACCATCTCGAAGCAGTAGCCACAGAGTAAACGGGTAGAGCACTCGTTTGTCGTCCTTTCGTGCAAACCCTCCCATTTGTGCAAATTGACCGTGAACCTTGGTCCAGTTCAACCCTGCTCATCCATAAACATCTGCTGAATTATAGCAAGCCAGAACTTACGATGTTCCCCCCTCCTGAGGTTCATCCAATGCGCCGCCTTTCTCGCCCCGAACCACTGCCTCATAGCCCACCAAATAATCAACTCCGGGGCTATCAACGCATAAAGCGTCACTTTCATCGTCACCCTCAACCTTCCCCAAAACCCAAGTTCCGGATCCGGAATATTCTGATGAACCGCCCGGTAGACGCAAGCCGCAATGGTGAATAGGCAACTTTTCACGATGTCGTATATCGTACGTCCGTCCGCACCAGAACCAGAACAGTCACATCGTGAGGCGATCCCCGATACAACAGCACCAATGGTAGAAGCATCGATGGCCAGACCAGATGAGAGGGGAATAGCGCCGACCCGCATATAGGCGAGTGTAGCACCGAGGAGGAAGGTGAGCATGTTGTGTTAGAAAAGCGCTTGACATCCATCAGTAAGTCGGTATTCATTATGATCGAAAAGGCTCACAATTTAGAGGTCCACAAAGTTGTTCGGTCAGTCTTGTGAGAACGGGGCGATGGAACTTCGAGGGGGCTGGGGCTGGGGGTCAGAGGAGAACGTTGAGCGCTTTGTCTAACGCATACTCACGTTCGATAGTAGGGAAAACGTGGTCGGGGTGTGGTTATAAGTCAAGCGCTTCGGGGTAGGGTAAGTCACCATCTGGCATCGACGAGGGCGTAAACTCACAGGAAGGATGTGTAGAGAGTAGTCCGTGGGGCACGAAGCTTCGAACTTCAAGTTGGGTAGTACGTTCCAAAGGAAGTGGGCGTTGAGAGAAAGGAATCTACTCACAGTCATATCCAAGTTATATCAATGGACACAACGTGTTAGCAACGTGCCGTTGACATCCTCAAAAGTCTAGACACATTCCAGGCTTCTTGCTTTCTTTGAGCGCTCATTATCCCGGTACCTATACTGCTGGGATCGTGGAGGAAACATGTTTGTAATTTACCTACCGTTTAAGGCTTGAATGCTTGGCATATCCTTAGATAGGCGCTTTGACCCCGTCTGGACTACCACCGATGCTTCTATGTTCGGTTCAACGAGGATTCATCGATTTCCTATAAGCAATTGACGCTTGCCAAGGCATGAAAAATCAAGTGGATCAAGAAGACAGGAAACGAGGTATGGCTTACTCGTCTCCTCCATCCTGTTCATCTGATCTGTCGCCTGTAAGTACAGCACAGTCTACTGGTGACGGCAGAGCGATTCAGTCCTTCAGATAGTTCATTTCTCGGGGGACAGGGCAGAGGGTATAGTCATATCAAATCCCCGTTGTCCATTTCGGTTTCACCTGAGCTAACACCCGTCAGCGGCGACGGCCTGGTCAACGTCCAAACTCAGAATAACCCTTCCCTTCTATATTGGCTCTGAGTCCTCGTTCTCCGGATATTCCATGATAGACGTTCTGGTTAGCAACGAAAAAGGGATAGGCGAGAGGAGATACGTTCTGTCTTCCGTTGTTTTAAATTCCTTTGCATTGCTTCTATCGGCGGTCGTATACTCGTAAGTTATGAGAGCTAGTATCTGAGCGCTCAATCCTATCAAACACGAACCCACCTTTCATACTCTGATCCCTGATGTGAACGAATCCCTTTACAGTGAACTCGTTACCATTCTCGTTGAAGCGCTAAAGAGTGCCTCAGCGATCGGACATGAACGAACGAACGAGTGTAATGCGTCGCGAAAAATGTAGATCCGGTCTTGGTAAGCTCACCGCCGAGTATATGCATTCGGTACATTAGAACCGCCAACTCCCGAAAATTAGCTCTGCATTATCAACATTAAAGACGACGAAGGAGCGGAGAAACTATAGAGCCTCACACCTTGTCACGGTGATTCGCCAATGGCAAGCCCCCTTATTCGAGTCAAGTCTCGATATCACTTATCGCAGTGAACCCGAGCGAATTAGCTCCAAAAACAGCAAGAAGAAATGAACGCAGTACTCAACCTTCACAAAGCGGACGTTAGGATCCTGGTATATGCGGAGAAAGACTTACCGGATTAAGTGTGAACAGAATCGAATAGGAGCGGACATATGCTCCTCATGACGACCACGAGTTGAGATGGGCGATGTCAAGCCCCTTAGAGCTGGACGGAGGGCTGAGAATAAACATCTGGGTCTAGGGCGCGGTGGTGAAATCCCGACAAGGAGAGGACGGATTGATCTGCGAAGTAGCTTTAGATCAAGGAAGTCGGAGACAAAAAAGTGGTCAGAGACCCAAACACTAAGCACTCAGCCGCTGTGAAGACAATTCAAAGACTGCCCAAGTAGCTGAGGGCTATGCATGCACAGTTAGAGATGGAGAAGGCGAGAATGTCAGAGAAGTGTCAACGAACCTAGATTGATCAAAGTCGATAGCGATGGTACAGAAAAAACGGAGACAGCGTGGTGAGTAGGGCGTCAACCAGCGAGAGCGAGACAAAAGAAGCCTGCAACCATTATCCACACACGTGAGTGTTGGTCGATCATGATGCATGAGCGTTGGTTGTGAGATGCATTGGTAACGGAGAAGGACGAAAAGTGGGGGGCTGGTGACACATCGTCTTTTTGAGCATCCATATCTCCAAGAGAGCCAACCAGAACAGTCGCCAAGGTGGTTTGAGGCATATCGTGAAAACGAAAAAAGGTGTATTCATAAATAGTCTATCGAGGTCAAACTTGCTAGGAACAAGATAGAACGGAGCTATCATGATCGTTCAGCTGAAGAGGACAAACGGAGGTGATGAGCATAACAACCCGCTGGTGGAAATACAAATGACGGACCTGATCACCATGCAAGCTTTCTCCTTCCTCGTCAACCAGCCACACCAACGAGTCCCGAGATGTTTTGAAAGAAGTATTGACTTCAGCTTCTGGTATGTCCCGCTCTCGAGCCAAACCAGCAGCGATACTGGGGAAAAAAGGAGCGGATAAGTACAATAAACAAGACATGAAAACGCAAGAACTGACGATAAACTCTCTTCATCGACCAGCAACAACAATCCCCAACCCACGAGCCCCTAATCTCCGCTGACTCCAACACCTTTTTAAACACACAAAACTGTGGGGTGGAATTAGAATGACGCCAAGCGTTAGGGTGACGCACAACGTACGAGGACGATCCCAGGCAGGTAGGCTCCTTCTCCGCCAAACTAACTTCGGGTTGAAGTGCTGTAACCGAGCTCTGACTTCATGAGCTGGAGATGTACAACTATGGGGGAAGGGTTGTTGTCAGTGAACGATGCTGATGAAGGAAAAGGTGAAGGAAAAAACCGGAGGAAACTTTTTGCGGGTAAGCGCCCAAGGTCACAGGACGCGATCGAAATAAAAAAGATGGAGAGGAGGAAAGAGTGAACGATGTGTGTATCAAAACTTACAGGAATGGCCTCTGGAGAATTCCACCACCATGTGGAGTTGAACTCCCCATTTTCGCGTAGCCACTATCAGTTCGTGGGCGAAGGACTTCAGTTAGGATCTAAACAATGGCAATATGAGCATAGCATACGGAGAGGGGAAGTCAAAGTAGAACACGCGACGAGAAGGGCATAAATGGACCCTTCTCAAAAAATAAACATACCGTATGATGCATAGACAATGGTGGGTGGAGTTCGTGAAAAGAAACGAACTATGCACTGCATCTCCCAAGCATAGACTCTCCGTTTGTTCAGATTCTGAGCGCCTAGTCTCTTGCTGTGAGTATTATGGATTGGGTGATACCACTGGAAATAAGATATGAGGAGCGCCAAACGAAAATCAAAGTGACAACTCACGTTTTGGGGAGGAGTGAACGGGACAAATCTCTGTCCTAGGGGTCATGCAGGCCAATATGCTTTGAAAGCCCTTAGTCCTTGTTGAACATTTGGGAGAAGAGAATATGCCTGTGTTCGGGAAGGAGGTGAGCAACGTCGACGTGCCGTATCCTGTGTTTGTTCCAGACGCCAGGACCAAACAAGGCACCGGCCCGCGGTCTTCCCGGATTACTCCGCCCTTCCTCCGTCTTTCCCAAGTCGAAACCAGCTCACTCACCATAAATTCGACTGACTAACCAGAGGCTCAATCAATTCGCGTGCTTTCCCACCCAAGCATCGATTCCAGCATCCTGCTGGTGGGACTATTGCAATTCAAAGCCTCTTGATCTCAATATGAGTTGCAGAACGGGTTCATCCGTGGTACGTTGATAAATGTTCTAACTTATCTCGACTAATAGCTTTCACCAGCTTCACCATCGATGTTCCAACATCTTTGTCAGAGAAGGCAGCGCTCAGTGCTCATCGATCATCCCCAAATGAAGCAAAACCTTACCAATCCATGACCCGTTCTCGTGAGATCTCAACACCCTCGAACAACGGAAGTCATACTTAAAATCATTCATCTAGAGATCCGAACTTCTCATTACTACTGGGGCGATATGCCATACGCCTAGATCCCACTGTCCGTATAAAGAACTAGCAGTAGGAATGTTGGGAACAAAGGAGGGGATGGCGGGGTAAACCCACGTCTTAACTTTCTTTTCCTCGTCGGTATGAGTATCATATGCTAATACGAGTTATTCTTAGGCCACAATTCGAGCAATGAAGGCTTCAGTTCAAAGCGTAGACTCCGAGAAAGAGGCGGTGAGTTTCAGGAATCTTCGTGGTAGCTACTATTCCCGTAAGTTTCAATGGGTCCTTTTTCCCCCTTTGCGTTTTTTTTCTTCAACTTCCTCGCTTGTTTCGCGCCATCGATTTCAGATCACTCTCAAAGTGATATTTTCCTCTCCATCCACCTTCAAACCCTCCCTTTCTTGGTACCGCGTTCTAACATGGGTATCCTCCAGGATCCATAGCCTTCCGTCCATTCGTCAAGGTCTGCAGGCTCACAAAGTCCAGGCTTAGTTTCCGTGTCCAGCCAGGAGTAGATCTTGATACTCAAAGATGGCGGAATATAGCTCCATTCAATGATTGTCCCGGTATGTTCATATACTCTCGCCGTTTCGCCCACAATTTGGGCTTCTCCTCGTCATATTCCAACCAACCTTTCGTATATATTCGATGCTTTCCGTGTTTGAAGAGGGCAACTCGGCGTCGGTCGACGGGATGCCAATAATAGAGCTTCAATCGTAGGCATGCCGAAGGTTCGTCTCTCCTTTCTCATTGGTTGATTGTTGTCCTTATCGTCTCGTTGGTCGTTCTTTTTAGCTGAATGAGTCCATGATCGACCCGGTATAGTGAATACATTCCCCTTTGGCCCAAAGTTTGACCCGACAGGTTCCGATCTCCCAGCCGCGGTTTTTGTTCATCTTCATCAGCGTCCGGATGTTAGTGATACAAGTCGAAGTGATGGACACCTACCTTGTTCGAAACATCTGGTTATAGATGGTCTGAATAGCGTTATCATATCATTCTTGGAATTCAACAGCCCCGGCAGGGGCCACAAAACCGGCAGCATAGTCCAAATCAGCAGCTCGTATCGGATGAAGATGAATATCGATTAGAATGGGTACTAGACGGAATACAAAGTAGCTGGGAATGTGGTTCAATCGTGTATGTATGGTGCGCAAGTCTGGAATCTACGTGACAATGATATACAGAGAATCCGAATGGTTGAGGAACGTCCAGCGATGCATGGATTAGAGATGAGGAATATATGAAGTCCATGAGACATTTGTAAGTGCACCAGAAGGGAGGTCGTGGAGGGTGAGGAAGGCAAGGACGAGAACGCAGAAGCGAGCGAGGATGTAAGGGACGGGACTAACAAAGTAGGAGATGTACATAAAGAGGCGTTCCAGTCTCCATAGCGGGGTGTGGATGGAAAGTACTTGAAGCAGCAGGAAGAAGGGTGGGACAACCAAGGCGACCGAAGAAGTTCTCCACAGAAGCAATTCGATGTGTGTCAGAAACGTGGAGTGCCACGAAAGGAAATGGATGGCCCCAAAAATGATTCCGATAAACGAGCTCAGCCCATGCACCCAAGTCAGGTCATCCAATCCACTCCCCTCCGCAAAGAAGGTTGAGACGTGTGTCGCCTCATTGTGATCTTCTTCGTCCTGGAGTAGCTCCAGGAGTGGCCAAACCACGGCTACAAACGGCTCCTTGATGAGCCGTTTCCACAGCATCCACAACCACCCATCTTCCTCAATGTCCTTCTTGATATCAGCGACTATCCTCCCTACGATTCCGACCAGCATCTTCCCAAACCCTTCTCCACTCTCTGCCTTCTTTGTCCTCTCCGTCTCTCCAACCACGGCCTCTCTCCCAGAACTCGACATCCCGGCAACTGCATTGGATGCTGCTAACGGTTCCACCGGCACCTCACTCGACCCTCCTTCCGTTGACTCCGCCTCGTTTGTCTCTCCTCCCCCGACAGCCTCTTCCCTGGGACTCGCCACTTCGGCATTGGTTGGTGAATCGGATACTTCGGGGCGGACGTGAATGTAGATAGGGCAGAGAACGTTGAGCGGCTTATACCACCAAAGTGCGTATGTGATGATGTTTAGCGTGGCGAAGGCAAGGGTGACGACCTCGAGTTCGAGGAGGGGAAGTCCCTGCTGCAGACGAGCTATACATTCAAATACAAACCACGTCGTTTGGAATGCAACAAGAGTCTTGGATAATATGTCGCCCTTGCTCTTATCTTGAATTTCCTTTTCCGTCAATCGGAGTTCGTCAATGTCTATTTGACCCTCGTAGAGGAGGGCCGAGAGGGTGGATGGGTGGAGCACTCGTTTGTCGTCCTTTCGTGCAAAGCCTCCCATTTGTGCGAATTGACCATGAACCACAGTCCAGTTCAACCCTGCTCATTAATAAACATCTGCTGAATTATAGCTAGCCAGCACTTACGAGGTTCCCCGAAGCCTCTCCCGAAATTCATCCATTGCACCACCCTTCTCGCCCCGAACCACTGTCTCATAGCCCACCAAATGATCAACTCCGGGGCTATCAACGCATAGAAAGTCACTTTCATCGTCACCCTCAACCTTCCCCAAAACCCAAGTTCCGGATCCGGAATATTCTGATGAACAGCCCGGTAGACGCAAGCCGCGATTGTGAAGAAGCAACTCTTTACGATGTCGTATATCGTACGTCCATCTACACCAGAACAATCGCATCGCGGGTGGACGCTCGTCTGAATGGTTGAGGAAAGCACGGCCGAACCACCGTCGATGGGTACCGCACCCACTCGCATATACATGAACATGGTGCCCAGGAGGATGGTCAGCACCCTAGCGTAGAACTTAATCGTACAGTTGGCATTGATGAATGGGTGAACTCACGATACAGACGTCTCGAATAACAGAATAGACGAAGAAACAATGGAGAAGGGTTCTTGACTGGGTGTGGGGAGTTCGAAGGAAAAGAGCAAAGGTTTGTCAACCCTGTTATCGATGAAGGGAGTAGGACACAACGTGTTTGCAATGTGCTGTTGACATTTGACATAGACGCTGGAAGGGGCTGTGATAACTGGTGCAGGCTGTTCAACAACGTACGTATGCGCGGAAGCAATTGTTGATTGGTGGAGAAGCAGTGTTTTATTTATGTTCGTCTTTGCGCACACCCTTTTCTTTGGCGTTGTCTTGTAATACACGCAGGTGCTGGATTTAATCCATTTTAGTGAAACCATCGTCACGGACCTGCCACGTCACCCAATCTCGTTAATACTACTCTTCTTAATTCAACGATTGCTCAATTGTTCAAATATACGAGAGGTGGAGAATCGGGAATATATGCGAAGAAACATTTGATTAAAACCTACCCTGAGTTAGCAACCGTCCATAAAGGAGACAAAGGTCAGTACTCGTCAGCTAGAGGGGAGGTGAGTGTAACAACCAAAGAACTAAAAATGTACTGACGAACCTTAGGCCAAGATACCTGCAAGTGAACCCTCCTCGTTGACCTAACACAGCGTACCCCATAACCTCCTTTTGATCAAGTCCCGCGCGAGCATTGAGATATAGACAAACTTTCAACCAGCCGAACTTCTCGAGACCATCGACATTGACCAGTAGCTGAATCGCGAGGACACAATCTGAAAGCTAATGGGTTTAGTATATGCACCGATGAATGCAGGACTCGGAAACGGAAGGGTTAGTATCGAAACTTACCCAAATAACATACACGAAAGCGTCTACCACTTGCTTTGAGAGGGGCTCCAAGGATGGAGTCTCTTCGACGAACGAGATGAAAAGGGGGGTCATAAGTATTGCGTTGAGTCGATGAAAGGGAAGATAACCAACAAATCATAGGAGTGCCCATGTCCTAAGCCTCCTCGTCGACTTGATACATCGACCTACTACATGAGCTCCTTTTGATCGGACGCCCAAGCATTTGAAAGCTACAGGGTAAAAGCAGAGGTTAGAATATGGGATAGAGTGGTCAAACGGTAAAACGGAAAGACGAAGAACACGATTTCAGAATCTCGAAGGCAGATAGAAATGAGGACGATATATCAATGATACCTGAACGGGTGTGCCGACCTGTCTTCGACATTTCCGATTCACATGCCATTGAACTTATAGAGTTACGACTTTGACGGGGTTGAATAACATTGAACCCCGCAGGTCTGCACTAGATATATATTCGTACGTCAGATCTCGAATAGTTGATACGAATACAAAACGAGATACTGAAGCCTCATAACCTTCGTTCAAGTGTTGATCTAATAACGTATGTTGTAAGACAAGTAGACGAACGCCAGAAGCCAAACCAGCGACGGGCTGATGACGCGCCATCCTTATGAGGTTCCCTGCTAAATAACATGCCAGCAGCGCAAAAGAGGAAGTCAGTCAAAGTGTCAAAGTGAAGGACGTGGAAGAAGGAGAACGTGTATTCATAGATAATACACAATGATCAAAGTTTGTAGGATCGACACATAAAAGAGATAGCAAGCCCATTCAGCTAAAAAGAGAAACGGAGACGATAAGCATGATAACCGACTGACGAAAGAAAGACAGCGGACCGGATTGTGTAAACGTTCTCTGAATCGTCAGCGTGCCAAACCAAATGACCTCCGAGCCTTCTTGAGAAAGAATCAACCTCATATACTGAGACGTCCCGGAATGACATAAGAGAAATACTGGGAAAGATGGAGAAGATAAGTATAACGACAAAGAAACGAAAAGGAAAAACCGACCTCCATAAGTTCTCTTCATCAACCAGCAACCCCAATCCCCGTCGACGCGCCCATAATTCTCAACAGCTTTGCAAACACACGAAAGCTACAGGGTTGAGTCAGAGTCCAGACTATGAGGATGGAACGTCCATGAGACACAACCCACGATGACGATCTCGCCATTCCTGATTCAACTCCGGATTGAAGCGCCGTAGCTAGGCTCTGATTCCATGAGCTGAAGATATACGACTATGGGAAAAGAGTTCGTATTAGTAGATGACATTGATGAAGCGTTTAAGCAAAAAAAAAGACCAGAGAAGAATCTTGCAGACATATAAGCGCCCAGTTCGGAAGTAATGATGTGATAAGAATATGAACGAAACCGGAGGAGATAGTGAACGACGTGGGCATCGGAACTTACAAAGATAACGTCCATGAAAGGTTCCGCCACCATGTCGGTTTCAAATCCCATGTGTCATGTGGCTTGTTGGTACGTGAATGACCAGAGTTGCGATCTAAGAAGAGGCAATATGAACATAGGATATGAAAGAGGGGAGGTCAAACTAGAATACACGAAAGGGTTGGGTAACGAATGGGCGGTTCTCAAAGAGAGATGCGCAGTTGGTGGAGTAGGGGGACAGGTCCCGAAAAAAAGAAACAACTCACGCACGTCTACCCAAGATCTGAGTTCCTGTTATTTGAATTTTGAACTTAATTCCCTCTTCTGTGTGTATGCCGGGTTTTGTGATGCATCCTTCAATCGGATATGAGTTTGCACTGGAAATAACACATTAGTTGTGCAGTGCTCAGCGCTCGTTATTCACGAGAATCAGAAACAAAAGCCCACTTTTGAGAGAAATCACAGAACAGGCCCAGCATCTATGCGAAGGGGCACACTTTGAAAGCCCCTGTTGGATACTTGAGAGGAGGAAAGAGGGATCGGAAAGTAGGTGTCGAATAGCGTGAGTGCGCAAAGTTTGAGTATGCCGGGCCTCTTTGTTTGCTCCAGATGCCAGTACCAAATAAGACGTCGGCCCGCGACTTCCCCGGCTGACTTCGAGTTCACGCCTCTTTCCTTCCTCGTCATTTTACAAGGCCAAACCAGTTTACCTACATTACCTCTCAATATCGTGCTCACATCAAACTCGACCGGTCGGGCTGGAGACCCAATCAATTCGCTGGTTAACCCTCTCGAGTCCAGCAACCTCCAGGTCTTGCTTGACGGGGACTGGAGCCTCAGAGGATGAACGTGGATGTGAACGATTTGAGAATCGTGAAGACAGCCGTGGCGAGGACAGTGGTTTGGATGAGTGGCTTTTGGACGCAAGGAGTTGTGGGGGTTGGGAGATGAAGCTGTTCGGGATCGAAAGTCCAAGGAGGATGAAAGTCGATTAGGATAGTGTCAAGACGAAATATCCAGTCTAGCCATGTGATTCAACCGTAGGTCAATGGCAGAAAGAAAAGCGAAATGTAGATTGAAAACTGATTAGATATGGGGAATGTATGAAGTCCAAGATATGTTCGTAAGCGCGTCAGCAGGGAGGTCGTGGAGGGTGAGGAAGGCAAGTACGAGAACGCAGAAGCGAGCAAGGATGTAGGGAAAGGGACCACCAAGAAGGGAGATGTACTGAGAGACTGTCGAGAAGAAATCTGCCAGGCTCCGTAACCGCCTTGTGGAGATGCGAAGCAAAAGGACTGTAAGGAGCAGGAAGAAAGGCGGGACAACCAAGATGACCGAAGAAGTTCTCCAAAGAAGCAATTCGACGTGTGTCGGAAACGTGGAGTGCCACGAAAGGAAGTGGATGGCCCCAAACACCATCCCGACAAATGAACTCAGACCCTGCACCCAAATCTGGTCAGGGCCGGAGATCATCTGTGCATAGAAGGTCGAAACGTGTGTTGCCTCATCGTGACGGGATTCGTCATCGAGGAGCTCCTTGAGTGGCCAAACCAACGCCACAAATGGTTGTTTGATGAGCCGTTTCCACAGCATCCACCACCACCCGGCTGTCTCGATGTCCTTCTTGATATCAGCGACTATTCTCCCTACGATTCCCATCGGCCTCTTCCCAAATCTTTCTACATTTTCTGCCTGCTTTGTCCTCTCTGTCTCTCCAACTACAGCATCGCCCCCAGAATTCAACATCCCAGCAGCTACGTTGGAAGCTGCTAACGGTTCCACCGGCGCCTCACTCGACCCTCCTTCCGTTGACTCCGTTGCGTTCGCCTCTCCTCGTCTAACAGCCTCTTCCCTGGGACTTGAAACTTCGGCGTTGGTTCGAAGGCCGGGTACTTTGGGGCGGATGTGAATATAGATAGGGCAAAGGACGTTGAGAGGTTTATACCACCAAAGTGCATACGTGATGATATTCAGAGTGGCGAACGCGAGAGTGACGACCTCGAGTTCGATGAGGGGAAGACCCTGCTGCAAACGTGCTATGCATTCGAATACAAACCACGTTGTTTGGAATGCAACGAGAGTCTTGGATAATATGTCGCCTTTACTCTTATCTTGAATCTCCTTTTCCGTAAGTTGAAGTTCCTCAATGTCGATTTGACCATCGTAGAGGAGTTCTGAGAGGGTGTATGGGTGGAGCACTCGTTTATTGTCCTTCCGTGCAAACCCTCCCATTTGTACGAATTGACCGTGAACCATTGTCCAGTTCAGCCCTGCTCATCAATAAGCATCTTGTGGATTGAAACAATGCAGATCTTACGTGGTTCGACCTCATGGATCAATTCCACCACTCCTCTCGCCCCGAACCACTGTCTCATCGCCCACCAAATTATCATCTCTGGGGCTATCAACGCATAAAACGTCACCTTCGCCGTCACCCGCAACCGTCCCCAAAACCCAAGTTCCGGATCCGGAATATTCTGATGAACGGCACGATAAACGCAAGCCGCGATGGTGAAGAGGCAACTCTTTACGATGTCGTATATCGTACGCCCATCGGGACCGGTACCAGGACACTCACACCTTGGGTGGAGTTCATATACAGCCAGGTTGGTTGTGGGGACAGGAGAAATGGGTATTGCGCCCACCCGCATGTATGCAAGAAAAGCGACGAGGAGGATAATGAGCATCCTGGACTACGGTATGACTATTAGCCAGGACTATCAGTTGTCTCGAAGGATGACTTACACGAAGCGAAGGGAAAGACGGGTAAGCAATGAGATGGGATGAGGGAACCCTTGCTCGTTGAGAGCCTTATCGATCCAGGACGACGCAACGTGTCTGCAGCGTGTACCTGACTCTTTGACATAGACGCCGGAGGTCACACTGCCTCCGTGCGGGCTGTGGAATTTGACATAACTCGCACAGCGTTGGACCAGCCCGTTAAGGAACTACAGGGTAGAGGTAGGGGTTAGAATGACGCGATATCGATAAGTAAGAACAGGCGACGCGGGGAAGGTATCCATACTAACACTTCAACTGGACTTGCGGTGACAAGTTCAAACGTGGTCTGCATCATGCACTCTCTTTCAAGTCGATTGATAATGGGCACCCGATGTAAAGACGATGGTGCACCTAGCCCGAGACAACAACTCCTCAGGCGTAATACACAACGTTGATTCGAGTTGGTCATGTACCGTTTCTGCTTGAGAATATCATTGAGTATGAGGAACTCATTCTAGACGCCAACGGAACCAGCACAGAGTTTGGAGCTGCTGAGCTGGTCAACCCACGGAGCAGGAAGAAAGCTCGAGTGCAGGGTGGATGGTATTCAGAAGTTGTATATTCGTAATAACAAAATAACGGCCAAGATGTTGGCGACAGGGTGGGTACATACGAACCAACAGCCCACTAGAGGGAAACAAGTGGAAATGATAAGCATGACAACCGATGAGGGAGGAGAAACGGTACCTTCAACGTGGACACCTGCGATTGAAGCTTGAAGCCCCGTCGTCGATTCGTCACGTCGATCAACCCTATAGTCTCCTCTTACGCCAATCCCCGCTCATATATTCAGAACTGTGAAGGAGAAGTTAGAGACGAAGGTGAAGCATATGAAGAAAGAAGTACAAACCCAGCGTAGTCAGTCAGTCGCAGAATATATGCGCCAAATCTGGTCCGCTAGTGAGGAAAAACGAGGATGATACGGTAAATACAACACCGGCCAACGAAGATGAGAGAAAAACTCACTTTGGAGTATACACCTCCGAGTGAACCCTTCGTGTCGAGCTGATCCATCAACCGACGTTATAATCTGCTCTTGGGTATGAGGCTTGAGGACCGAGACCTACGATGGGTTGGTTAGGATACGTGGAAAAGGCTATAGGGTGGACGAAACGGCGAGGCGAAGAGGAAATATAAAAAGCAAGGAGAACGTACAAGGATAATGTTCGTTGGGATATGCTCCGCCTCTCTTGACAGTATCAGAGTCCCTTCCTGGTTGAACTTTGAACCGGCGCCTTGAGGTTGCCCGTGTTAAAGAGTCGATGAGTTGCTCCGACGGATTCTATAGGATAATGATTTCAGTATGGTATCGACACAGGGAGGTTCAGAAGGAACGGAGCAGAACCTCAACTTGAGGGCGAGACGATTAGGATA
>ML208327.1:73399-145001 GCA_004369065.1 Pluteus cervinus | reverse complement strand
TGATAAAAGGTTTGGGGTCATTTGCCTGAGTGCTAGGCAAGTCGGGGACGCGTCTAACGCGCCACCTATGGGACCATGACGAGGAGGGAACGAAGAATGGGAACCAGAGACATCTGGGATAAGTAACTTGAACTGAGAAAGTTCGAAACGCTTGAGACGGGAAAGGTGGCGCAAATGAACGGCTGGGAGGTTGTATATCCCGTTGATTTTGACTGAACGTAGGGCAGGTCGTTTGAAGATGTCCTCGAATGCCTCTCCCATCTCCTCACCCAGGAGTTGCATCGACCTCTAGTCTCGAGAGGCGGGACAACCAGCGAAGGATGTCGAGACACTTCCTGTCCTCGGTGTACCACGTGTCCTTGGGGTGAAGCTTGATATAGACATGACGGACGTGACGTGCGATATCCCTTGAAGTTGACAAGAGGTTGTAAAACCCGGAGTGGGGGAATGCATGGAAGGAAACGGCGCGGAAGAGGTGCGCCTGGGTCTACAAGCCAAAGAAAGGGCCTTGAAGCTTGAGCTTGAGGGTTCGCCTGTCGCCACGGACTTACGTTCATCCCAGTGGTCCACCAGGTCCCGTGGTTGTCGTCGGCCAAAAACCTCGAATCCACCATGGCCAACCTCGACCAACTACCTACCGAGCTGCTCGAAATCATTTTTCAACAACTCGAGTGCTTCGATCTCTGCGCCCTCGCCTGCGTCAACCGCGACTTGAACTTATCCTCTCTTCAATATCTCTTTGACCGGAATCGCATCCTCAATTCAACTCAATCCTCCATAACCATTACCGGCTCACCTACATCGCCGATCAGCGCTAAAGAAAACACTGCCATCATCCAAGGCCTTCTCCTTGCAGTAACATTCCCGTTTTCTCCCAAACATCTGTCGTGTACGCTGCATAGTTCGCCGTCGCAGTTTGTCAGGGATCTTGAACGCCTGCAAAGACTCGTCGAGAAGATCAACTCTTTGGAAGAGATTGAACTTGATTTTCAACACGGCTTGAAGACAGGGATCCGTTGGGAGCATACTTCGAGTCGAGGAAGCACCATTCCGATTCGAGACCTTTTGGACGCGATCGCTTTTAAATGTTCTTGTCAAAAGCTTACGCTTCTGAATGGCCAGATATCACCAGGCATCCGTTTACCTCGTATTGATCCACCATGGATGGTTTTTGGTTGGCAGGGTCGCCGGATGAATAACCTTGTTGGTACGCTGGTTGGGTTCGGGAGGAGGTTCTGGTCCCCCAACTTTACCCTGAGCTTTGACGCCACTAAACACTCAAACCTGCGTGTTCTGAACATTCATTCCCAATTCCTCTTTCACTTTGCCTTTATTGATTGCGCATTCAAACTTCTCACCTCTCATTCGATCGAAATCCTTTCCCTCCGTGATACCAAAACAAATACCGATGCATGGTTCGCCATTCTTCCCCATATTCACCTCCCAAACCTCAAAGAACTATATTTCAACAACACTCCAATGGATAGAGAAGATGTAACGACATTCCTCACCCGACATCGCTCTCTCGTCAAATTAGACTTCGGATATTTTGGTTCGTCGATGGTCACGACAGATATTGGGCCCCCCTGGTTCTTCCTTCCCAATGTGACTACACTTGGGGCCAATCCCGAATTCCTTGGATTTTTTCTACGTGGTCGTACTTCTCTCTCGAATCTGCGAGAACTGGTAATCAACATGCGCATCCATACCATCCACCAATTCTACTTTGCTGGGATGTTGAGCAAGATCGAGCATAAACTCAAACTCTTGGATATCACGGTGCGGATATCGTTGGAAAATGGCTCTGCTCCTCAATGGTTGCCACTTCTGGGCGAGGAAAACGTTCGATTCCCTCGCTGGAGTCGTCGAGTCAAGAAAGTGATAATCGAGATTGTCCTTTCGAGATTTTTGAATGGCGAGGAAGAAACAGACATCTTTGTGGTTTGGTTGAGGAGGTTCCAGGAGGCAGAGATTCTGGAGATTCAGGCCCACGATGAGGAGCGGGACGAGGGGAAGATGAAAACACTGGCTCAACGCCTGAGGCAGGACTTGAACCTGAATATAAGAACATTGCAGCTAAACGATGAGGCGAAACTGTTGGAAGAATGGGACAAATAGATATCCCAATCGCAATGCACATATACATGTTGGGTACCGCAAGATGAGAAACATTGCCGGGATGGATATAGTATAGTAGGTGTCTTAAATTTATCCTGTAAGTAGGCCGGACTGAACTCGGTCTTAATTAGGTTGTCAGCGAAAGGATCATCAGTGACTTTCAAGTCTTCAAGCTTCAAGACCTCACGTCGTCGTGCTTCCCCCGTCAGTGGACGCTTTTTTTTTGGCGCGCCATCAACGATTTAAGCTGAATCCAGGGTGTCATGGTTGGGCCCCACTGACACTCAGCATCTCCTTCCCAACGTTACTTGCTTTGTGGGCACTCCCGTAACCAGTGTAACTCACAGTCCCACTCCCCTACCCGAGCATCCTGAGGCAGTTGGACATCACCCCGCGATTATCGCAGCACGGGGATCCCTTCATGTGAAGGTACTGCAGCTGAATGACGAGGCAAGGACGTTGAAGGAGTGGATGGAATGTTAGACGTTTCAGTAACAGACCATATTCCTGTTCATCCGCCCTTGCCCGAGGCATGGAAATTTGAACGGCGATGCGGTCAGTCTCAGGCTGATTGACTGGACAGTCGGACCTGGGAGTTTGGTGACTCGGCACTAGTGCTGCTGTCGAGCGCACGACATGTTGACGTTGACCGTTGACATACTTCGAAGGCCCAATCAACATTATCGGTAGACGCTCAAGCGCTGAACCTCATGTTGGACATGTGGTAAGCCCTCTTTCCGCCGAACGTCGGAGCCTACCAATGAACTTCCATGACCAAGTCCCAGTTAGCGTTTCGGGTTCACAATTTTTCAATACACAGAACATTCAGAACATCGGCTGCTCAGCAGGTGAGTACTTGAAGTTGAACATGTTAATTTGGAACATTCCTCATTCTTGTCCTCAGTTCACGATGACGACCCTCTGAAAATTCTGCGGGATAAATGCGCATTCACCGCGTCTTTTGATTCCGCTGGCCGTTGCGATGCACTTCAATGCCACCCAGAAACGAGAAAAGTTATCAAGGAGAGTCTGATTTTTTGGGTGGATTCCGCTGCAGCAGAATCCAACCTGAAATGGGTTTATGGGTCTGTGGGTGTCGGCAAATCAGCCCTCTCTAAATGGATTGCCGAGTACTACACGAAGAAAGGACAACTTGCGGCCAGTTTCCTCTTCTTTCGTGGTCATCAAGATACTTGCGGTCTCCACAAGTTCATCCCAACCATCACATATCTCACAGCAATTTCTGACACTGTCCCTCTGGCTCGAGCTCGCATCATTGAACGTATCAAGAACGATCCTACCATCTTTATGAAGTCCTTCGAATCCCAGTGGGAGAGGCTTGTTATTGAGCCCCTTACTTCTGCTCAGCGTCCTGTTCTTATCGTCATCGACGGAATAGATGAGATCACATCTGCAGATGAACAAACCTCTCTCCTCCGGTGTATACTCAACTCCTTGCGCCGTGTGGGTCCTTTCATCAAAGTCCTCCTGGTCAGCCGATTAGAGTCGCAAATTCGTGAAGAATTCGATACTTTCGGTCTGAGCAAGGCCAGCAGGATATCCTTGGGTGCCTCCCATGCAGACCGAAGCGACCTGCGGGTATTCTTAACACTCTCGTTGGGTCAGGTGCATCAACGTCGACACAAAAATGGGACGATGACACGAGTATCTGCTCCTTGGCCACCGCCGCATATAATTGACAAACTCGTGAATATGGCAGACCTCCAATTGATATATGCGACAATCCTCATCGCATTTATCGATGACAAGAACTAAAATCCTGTCCACAAGCTGGATCTCGTTCTGCAAAGATGCTCCAACGCATTCGGGGGTCTGGATCATCTCTATCTCATGGTGATGCAACATGCCAGCGATGAAACACCCAAACAACACCGAGAACTACTCCGAAATTTGCTTGCCCATGCCTTTCTGAGTCACTAGTCCTCAGGCGCCCTCCCGCCTTCTTTGGCATCGTTCTGGTCGACAGACTCTGCGTTGATTAAGATCACGCTCAGGGGGCTGGAATCTGTTCTGAAATACGGCCGCAAACCGCTTCGTTTTCAAATTGAAGACTACGATGAAGACAGAGAACCGTCTGGAGATTATATTACCTTCCGGCATCGGTCGTTCATCGATTTCATGTCAAGTCCATCTTTTCCCCATCCGTTTGTTATCAACCAGGCCTCCTTCACAGTTATCGCCAAGAGAACTATCGACATCTTGAGCGATCCACAGATGTCCGAGAATGTTTCATGGTCAATCTGTCGATGGATTGCATATTGCAGCTCCAGTCCGCCTACCCCACAGTTGGTTCTCCGCCTTGCTTGCTTTGGTCTTAGACCGCGGCTTTGTTCGGGCCTCTTTGCAACTGCAGGTTGGGA
This sequence comes from Pluteus cervinus, assembly GCA_004369065.1. Classification (NCBI taxonomy): domain Eukaryota; kingdom Fungi; phylum Basidiomycota; class Agaricomycetes; order Agaricales; family Pluteaceae; genus Pluteus; species Pluteus cervinus. The sequence continues at coordinate 140,502 of ML208327.1, read as the reverse complement.
GAGATCTACACACGGGTACACCTGGGATATGCTCAAAAATTACCTAGATCTTCGTACTTGGGTGCACTCCTGGGTAAGTTTGACTGGGGTGACGGTAAGCAGTTGCTGATTTTGGGTTTATCAGCCTTTTCTTTCTAGGTGGTTAGACACCTTGATACCCATCGAATTCGTTGAGAACTTGATGTACGAGGTCTTGTGCCGTTACCCGGACGAGGAGGCGATAGATCTATTGCAACAACTAGTTGCCTCCAAGAAGCATCCTCAGGCTCAGCGATGCCGGCTACTTCTAAATCAACGAATTCAAAAATTACCTGTTCACGCTTTCATGCACGCGGTCAGTGATCACAAGGAATATGACTTGGAGTATGTGTAATTCTGGATATGATGATCGTAAATTAACATCACAAAAGGCTTCAAAGGTTATTTTCATCTCAAATACACGCTTGTCTGGACTCTTTGAAACACGCAGCACGCCCCACAGCTGGGTAAGTTCATTTCGCGATGTAATGAAACCGATCTTACTTCTCGTCAGGGTCAGAAGATATGTCCGATTCCTCTGGCATTTCAGCTGCTTTGTTTTCATCGGTTTGCCATACTATACGATTTACAGTGTTCTGCAAACATCGGAGTATACGCACATGTGCAGAACCCCGTACACGGGCCCGCGCCCGCGCTCTGATTACACTCAGATCGAGAGAGCTCCTAACAACTACCCAGGTTTGCTTGAGCGGTTGCGCCGCTGGGCGCAAATGAACTGGCGAGTTGAGTATACGATTGGTGGTGTCGTGCTTGTTTTTCTCCTGGTCTTGATGCTTGCCTGGATTATCTACTAATACCTGTAGGAACTCTTCTGTGTTATTCAGATTTTCCGTCGTTGAGATCATATATTGTTAGGGCTTCTAATTTCGACATCGTGCGCGTGCCTTGACGGGACTGGAGCCGTGCCGGGGTCCATACGCGTATCTATAACCTCTAGCTCGCGGACGACACTTGGGACACGTGGTGTCCCGACTTCTCATCTTGATGACCGGATACCATGATTTCGAGGATTACATACACGGCAGTCACCCAGTCAGCAGTACAGTATCCTTCACCATGTCCCTCATGGTCAATATCCTAAGGTCTGTCCAACAACCCTCGATACTAGCCTCAGCGATTCGGCGTTCAAACGATGGTACTGTACAAGATCTCGGTGAATTCGAAACCTTCCATAATGCGATCAGACAAACAGAAGTCCCCCTAATCGGGCACACAAGAGCTCTCCTTGCGGATTCCTTTCTTGATACCCGATTGCCTGGATACATCAGTTAGTGTATTTCGTAAATCCAAAGAGTGCCTCTAACGCGGGCCATATAAGTTAATTGGGATTAAATTTACTCTGCCAACATTCCTTCCACTGCCATCATTCCACAGGCGCAGCGCTACATGGACTTTCCATTCAGTGAGGACCGTTATGAATGGGACTATATGCTGGAGTGCATCCGTTTCTGGGACTCGCCGACTCTCATAAAATGGCTCCATGATCATGGCTATACGTCCTACCAAAGGAGAGGAGAAGAGGAACTTAGATCTTTCCCAACTCTCCCTTCAGAGGTCGCTGGAGAACCTCCATACCCCTATGCATATCATCAGAAGTGCTTTAGTGACACTTCTAATGCAGATGAATTTTGCCTTGACATTGATAGCGGTGCGGTAAGCATGTCAAACTTCCGTATCACACAATGTTCATTCCTTCAAGGTTGCACACATAGGTTTTGCACAAGATGCACTCCATCGACACGTAGCATTGAAACCCGTACCAGAGGGGAGCGAGGAGTTGAAGATCGCCGAATTCTTGAAGGCGCAAGATTTAACTTCTTTACGGGAGAACTGTATCCTGTTCTGGATATTCTCCCCGCGAAGGGGTCCTCTATCATCGTCACGCCCAGGCAAGTGAATAATCCCGTCTTTTATGGTTTCCTCATCCAAGATATCAGGTGGGGTGACGGAGTCGCTATAACACATCACTATCGACAAGATTCAACCCTTCGCGAGGTCCTGCAGCTGATGCACTGTTTGTTAAAGGTAGATCTCGCACCAAATTTTCTTTGGACATCGCTTATATTCTAATAGGGTATCGCATTTCTTCACGAGAACAAGATCGTGCATCGGGTAAGTGTTACCCACCACACCATCCGCTCCTCTCATATTTGGGTCTTGTCTGATAGGATTCGAAAATGTGCTCACAATCACTTCTCTAACGACTATTTCCCCGAGCCAAGCGCACGCATTGGGCTTCGTTCTCGAGGTCTTCTTACCTACGCCCTGTTCGATTTCGGTTTGTCCATCCCTCCATCCGTCGACAATACCACATATCGACTACCCTATCAACTTTCCTGGGATGGATCTGAAATGCAACCAAATGATACAGCACAAGGCGAATTCGATTATGACCCCTTTGCGTTCGATATCGGAACACTGGGGAATGTGTTCTGCCGCACCTTCCAGGTGACACCCCCAATCTATCATACATTTAGTTTCGTGTTCTTACATCCACCATGCTTTTAGTATTGCTGTCAAGACCTCCCTATGCTGGCACCATTTTTGGATAAAATGGTAACCCGCGACATCCCGCGTCGTTTCACCGCTTCTCAAGCTCTCAATTTCTTTGAAACCCAAGTTCTTACCCAACTCCCCGCCAAACAGCTCCAGCACATGTACATACGGTGGGAAATGTCTGCGCCTTATGATGAATAAGATCGGTGGACAGCTCTACCACCTCAATTCGTCGAAATGTGGGCTGCAGAGTACAGAGAACCTCCGATTCCTCAAACGATAAGATGGTTGCGCTGGGCTGTTAGTTTTAGGTATCTATATAGAATTATACCCAACATCAGATGGGCATTCTTCTGTACATACTCGGCTTCGAGCAGGGTCTTCACGTGGATGGCCGGACTCCGTCGTGGGCTGGGGCTCTGGTCAAGGGCTTGAAGTCGTCGGTGGTATGGCTTATCCATTGTCCAAAACACTTCTTGCTATCCAATATATACTGATTTCAATGTGTAGGATAGCCCTCTTAATCGCCCTTCCCCGTCGCAACCCAATACCTGAAGAAGGCCTCTGACAAATTGGAATGAAGGCGCATTCAATAGTAGGGTACATTATTCGCTCAGCGAAACTAGAGAACCGATAGCTACTCCAGTAAATCCCGGTGCCGTTTGAACCAATCGACGTCCAGATCCAGCTGCGGTTAGTAACCTACTGTGAGACGGAAGCACCACATACCCGCAGTGGCCCCTTTACAGAGAAATTCGGCTGACGACGAAAAGGTTCTGCCGATGACGGTTCTGCTTGCAAAGGCAGGAAGTATTCAGGAAGGATTAAAAAGGCGATCCTGCAAATTCCATCGAGCTTTCGTCGACATCATGTCGGTATTGATCAGGTTTGATAGGTAGATATGAGCTCGATAACCTTCGCCCTCCTCGCAAGCTCTTTGGTGATGCATAGATCCTTCATGATCCTGTCGTACAAATCAATAACTCCGGTCTTAATATGTCTGGCAGAAAAAGTGTGCTGTGAATGTCCAGGTTATCTCTACCGCTGGTCGGTGACCTTCGTGATTCAAGACTGGCCGCTGCCCATCTCTCGCCTAGTTCGTCGACAACCCCAGCGTCGTCCCCTATGTCAAGGTGCGTGGGAGGATGTCAGGTTAGGGGTGCACTGCAGTTCTAATTGCCAATAACTTTTGACATGTCGATACAAAGGATTATCACAAAGCCATCCAGATAGCTGAGTGGACGAAGTCGGTCATATTTATCCCACCCTTTGTAGTCCGGTTGGTTCTGTCAACGGGTTGAACTTGGAATTTGAAAATAGGACAAGAATCTTGTTTGACCCAAGAAACAATTCTCTCACCAGATTTACCATTGATGAAGTTAGTCGGCAACAGGGCCGACAAGGGAGCGCAAATCGAAGGGTGGGTCAAGGTCTTTGTCGTAACCAGGAACTACCAGCTTCCTTGCCATTTTGGTATACTCCCAGCTTGCGCTGTTCGCCCATTCCACCTTCATCGCTTCCCAATACTCTGGTCGCCACCCCGCTTGCTCCCAATCCAAGATTGCTGTGATTTTCACGTTCTCCGGCTCGGTACCATCAACAGAGACCAGGATGTTTCTGTTGAATAGGTCTCCATGTGTGAAACAAATCTGGTGGTCGTCTCGCATTGCTTGTCGTATGGCAACCAAGTTGCGCGTAATTTCTGGGTTGTTGTTTCCGGACCAATGACTATACACCGAGATATGCGCGTCGTTGAAATCTGACTCGCTTTTGAATGGACCAGGGGGGTTTTGGGTGCCGTAAAACCTATCATAGATGCGCTGGAACCCAACATTACCAATCCACCTGCCTTGAGGGGGAGGCAGAGCTCGTAGCTGCCTGATATAGCCAGATAATTGACCCATAACTGCTACTCGCTGTTCTCCTGTGAGTCGTTTCCAGACTCGTGCAAGTGTTTCCCCCCTCATGAACGACATCGCCATATATGCACATTTTCGACCTCGAGGCTGCCAGACATCGAAAATTTCTGGAACGGGGATGGTGGTATTCTGAGCAACGGAACGCGTTGCTGCCGCCTCAAGGCAGAGTAGGTCGTATTGGCTGGATTTAAGAACGGTGGAATTTGTCAAGCGCTGCACGTTTGAACCTGGATACATGTGAGAGTGTCGCAGCAGATATGGGAGGAAGAGCCTTCTGGCCTGGTTGCAAATCAAGTTCCATAGGTAAGAAAGAACTGAGGATTGCATGTCAAAGCTAGGGTGAAAGAGCCTGAGCGACGCGAGGATTACCCTGCTAGACTTCGTGAAAAAACGTGGTGCGTGGCAATGCATGACATCAACGGCAGGGGGTCGGTCACATCACAATTAGACCCTGCAGTGTGTCGTAGATTCAAATGAACTAACTTATGAAGATAGCAAGGAGGCAGTTGAAAGGAAAGAGGTTGGCAAACAATATACACGCCGAATATCTAATGAAGCACCTCCAGAGCATGGAACATTTTATTGTAAGGGAATTGACGGTCCTTGAACAGACAACCCCTTCAACCACCAGCATCCCGCCTTTAGTCTAGAATGAAGGTGAGCACATCGATGTCCTTTGGTTGATGCTGAACAAGTGCCCGTGCAGGTCGTATTTGTGCCATGTACATGACTTGCTCGGCCCGTTCGGGCCACGATGATGACCAGCTCATGTTACCTCGAAGTTCGAAGTTCGGCTTCTGGCAAATTTGCCCAGATTGGTTGGCTTCTTCTGATCATGCCAAATCTGGGTCAGAAATTATACTTCCTAATTTCACTGATATTATAGTCTATTGACATCCAAAAGAATACAATGCCCAACTAATGAACATGGATAAGAAATGCAATATGACCAAATGATGGGGGTACTATACGCTGTAAATGTAGGGTGGGAGGGTGCAAACATGCAAACCAAATGGCTAAATAAAAGTCTCAAAACTATGATAGCTAAAAATCATACACCAAGTCTTCGTGAGACTTCAAAGCGAAACGGCATGAAAGAAAAATGGACAACGAAGGACGAAGGACAAAAATAATTCCAGTATTACAACGACTAGCTTGTTTTCTGCCTCTTGGCATGCTCTTCGGGCGCTGGACACAGATGTACGTCAGAAGTTTGAAAAGAGGACATCACCAAGATATCTTACCCTGAGGCGCCGCTACAGGCTGTGACCACCAAGCTAGATAACCCGACTTGGTCCCGGTGACCAGGCAGCCGTCTCCTTGGACGTTCCCATCATAACTCTGATACATGGTCAGCTATTCCTGAAGATGGTTATGACACAGTCTAGTACTCACGGCTGCTGCTTGAACACAGTCCTCCGCTATGAGGTCGTAAGCATGAGCAGAACCTGACACGCAAAATTTATTACTCACCTTCTTCGTGCTCAAGCCCGTAGACAATCGTAGCTTTCTTCTTATCCCACACCAGTATGCAACCATCAATTGTTCCGTACAACACTGCCTGTCCTTTCGTCGCGAAGATAGCCCCAAAGTCCAGCGACAATCTAGTTTCGCGTTCTTTCAACGAGTATGTGAGCTCCACAGATGTTTTATGGTCAAGTTTCTTGACATTGACAAGGCGGGCTTCATCTTTCTGCGCAACTAGTGCGTGGGTACCTGTCGCGTTTGTATCTAGAGACATGCTGCACAATGTTAGTGTTAGCGTCGTAGACCCTACGGGTAAGCGAGACGTACATTCGGTTCCCTAGGAATGCGTGTACTCTCAGCGTTCCATTTGGAATTTCACAATGCCACCTAGAAGCAGTATCAGATTCGCTCGTGTTCGTGTATAAGCAAAACGAAAGTGAACTGACAATACGCCGTCTCGCGTTCCTCCTAACAGAGCAGCACCGTCATCGACAAACCGCAAGGCAGTCACATTTTGCCGAAGAATCGAACGTTGTGACGTCCATGTGCCTACAAAAATTCGTTAACGAGAGGAAGAATCGTTTGCAGGACGAAAAAAACCAACCCTTCAGCCACATCCACACCTTGACACCTGCTTTCGGGAACGAAACAGCAATGCGATCCCGCATATATGCGAAACATATTGGGTCATCATCGCTCCTTCGTTCCGTCCCAGCATCCAAAATCTTAGACCATTGCCATTGGTTCGACCCCTAAGCGCATCAGCAACCCCGTCCAGAAGGAGAAAAACACAAGACATCAACATACAGATTTGGTCCACTTGCTCACGATGCCGTCATCCCCAAGCGACACTACGCCCGCGTCACCATCCATCCATGCAACTGCCACGACAGGTGCATTATGGAACAACCTCGCTATTTCCGCGCGATTCCGATTATTCCATATCCGAATGGTCCGATCTGCGCCTATCATAGTTTTAAGTTATAGTCAATTAGACGTTTTGATCAGAGAATGATCGTGAAAATGACACCCACAAGTTAATGCGAGGTGTGTTCCTGATGAATTGAAGGTTATCTTTTGGATTGACAAATCACCTTCTCCCTTCAGCCCAACAGTATAGTTCGGTTCCACCGTTGGCCATTTGATAGCCCGACGCCTTCTTCGAGGTTCGGGATAGAGATCTGGTGACAGACGGTCTCTCTTGGTTCCTCTAGGTACCTGTGTTGCTGGTCCTTGGGCTTGTATTGGTTTGGGAGGTAAGGGGTGGTTGAGAGGTTGCGGTAAAGTTGCAGCTGTCAGATGTTAATTACATGAAATACCCCCAGGAATTTACTTCAAACATACCAATCGAGCCAGGCTTCTTCACGCCGGATTGGGCGGGCTGAGCAGCCTGTGCAGGCTTAGGGGACGGGGGCCGAGCGACCGATGTTGTTGTCGATTGGCGACTCATGGGTTCAGCGATCGGCACCGCAGATCCGACAAACGTGGTAGAAGTCGAAGTGGTTTTTCCTCTGGATGAACCTGCGTATAAACAATGATTAAACTGGGAATACGGGGAAAACCCATTGAACAAACCAGCTTTGCTCGATGATGGCGGTGTCTGGCCTTGTGGACCTGGATCAGGATGTCAGTACGCCGAAGGCCGTAAACAGGGTGCTATCTTTACCTGTTTGAGTCGGGGAAGGGGACCGAGACCACGTCCATGAGGGTGCTGTTTCTTTCTCAGGAAGAGATCCAGTCATCGACCCCGTATGTCCCTTACCACTTTGCTGTTGAAACGCTGTGCCTAAAATCTCAGGTATTACAGATACTGTCAGCTATCAAGATAACGGCACATACTTGTCTTCGTCGACGAAGAAGCACTTTCAGGTTGTTTCAGGTCATCTGATTGAATGAAGTCAGTTTCAACGTAACGACAGGACAAACGTCACCAACTTTGTGACGCATGATAGCGAACTACCCAAGGGGCGGATTAGTGAGCTACGAGTCCAATAGTCTCCACAGTTAATACGTACTAAAACCGTTTTGGGCCATCCACTCTAAGGGGTGATGAAAATAAAGAAATGAGGATATTGAAGGTATGCTTACCTGGAGGGGGCACTGGTGTGAGTGACCTCATAGGCGGACTGTCGGGTGTCGCATGTGACGGTTGTGAAAACAACTGCGATAGCTCATGCTCAGTCCGCGCAAAAACATTAGGCGCAGTACTCGAAACTCGTTTCCACTTTCCGGAGCTGGCGGTGGTGGTTGTCGGAGTGGCTGATGCAGGGGGTGAAGGTGAATTATACGAGAGGATATTAGGTAGATCAGAGCCCTTTGAAGAGCTCGCACGGATCGGGATTGGCGCATGAGGCGGATAGGGGGCTGGTTCAGCTGGCATCGGTGCACTTGGAGCTGGAGGCGGAGGAGTTGAAGGTGCAGGAGGGGTTGCGACTGGAGATGCCCCATTAGTACCACGTACTAGGGGCCATCCTGTCCCAACCTGTATTCGCTTCTTAGCCATATTCTGTGTTAATGATTTTGGGGCTGTTGGAGGAAGGCGTTGAGTAGGTGGTCGGACTGGATTTCCTGATGGTCGAATGTTCAATGGGTTACATGAAGGTCCAGAAGGTATGTACGCAATGGCTTTCGGGTCAGGTGGAGGAGATGTACGCAAAGCGCTTGGTTGTGTTGGGATGCGTTTGTTGATATTAGCAGAATTTGCCATGGCCTGTCGCAGAGCCATGGGAGAAGTTGCAGGCGCTTGCATCTTGTTGATCTGTTGTCCAAGAGCCTTTGGGGCACTTGGTACATTAGTGAACGTATCCCAACGGTTCCGATTACTTGAAGCCGGAGCTGTAGGGGGTTGTCGTAATGTGTTGAGGTTGTGGGGAATCCGCATTTGCGGTTTGTCTCCTGGATCAGAGCTTGCAATGGATGACATCGGGGATGATGGTTCCTGCATCTACAAGTCAAAAATGCATTCTAAACGAGCTGACGCTCTTACCTTTTCCACCGCTGATGGCTTTCCTTCACTGGCCCTTTTCGGACGAGTTTCCTCCGTCTGACTAAGACTCTCCGACCTACTTTTATGGAGAAGCGAAGTATCATGAGAATTACTGGAGCCTGCAGTTGATGTCGACGCTGAGGGCTGAAGTGGTGAAGGGTGTACTTTTCGGCTTTCGGCTTTGGAAACCTGGTTCGATAAAGGGTTTTCTTGATTGTTCTCGATAGCAGGGTGAGGGATAGGCGTAATGTGGAATGTTGGTGCTCTGGATGGGGTCATGGAAGGAGTAGGGGTACTCTTATTTGAGACGACACGGGTTGGTTCCTCGTCTATGGGCGAAACGAGCATGTCTTGTGCACCAGAACTCGATGAAGGAGAACTTGGCGAACGGCGTGCCGGTGATTGGCTCCATCCATTTGTGCCGGAATATGAATACGGAGGTGGGGTCACTGTTGGATGTGGTGGGGAGCTGGGAGACCATGCAGGGGTTTTACTGGGTGAAGATGCCCAGTCACTGGCAGTTGGCCATGCAACCCCAGGAGTTGGCGCTGAAGAGTATACACTCGCAGAAGGAGTTGGCGCGCCCAATCCATACGCACTGGCAGAAGGAACGGGAGCTTCCCAGCCGCCTGAAGACGGAACTGACGCTCCCCAACCACTAACAGAAGGAATTGGCGCTTCCCAAGCACTGGAACGGTTATTATCGGCGCCGTATGGTGTTTTCCAGTCAGGTGTATCAGAACCACGAGGCTGAGATGAAGATACGCCTCGTGCTGGTGATGCCTGAGCAGAATCTAATTCCATCGGCGATGAGTTCGTTGTCTTAGGGGACTGGCTTTCAGGAATGGGAAGATCAGGAAGGGCAAGCCACCCGGCTAGATTAGGGTCTTCATCATTGAGAGCTTCTTCATATGACTTGTACAAAGAATGGTTTCAAACGCGGACCAAACAGATGGGATGGATCGACTCACTTTTTCCTTAGCAGGTGTGAACGGTACCTCAAGCGCTTCCGTTTGAACGCTCGACGATGTGAGGCTCGGTGGGGGCGGCGGATCAGCTTGGATAGACACAGACGTCGATTCTATGTCGGTCTGGGTAGCACTGGTAGCACACGAAGGAGTTGCCTGTGTTGACGCTGAGACACACATGGGCTCGGCCTGTACCCCAACGTCGGTATACACGACACTAGGCTCCGCTGTGGGTCGAATGACGGGTAAAAATGACAATTATGATATCGGGCGCAACCAAAAAATGACTCACGTATAGGCGGAGTAACTTCCTCAACCCTCCTCACCCAAGCCTTCCTCATTTTGGGCGGTATCGCAGCCTCCACGGGTGGTAAGAACGACATCTCCTCTTCCTCCGCCACCTGCGTCTCTGCTTCCTCGTCCGATGCCTCACTAGCAACCGGTAGATCACCCTCAAACATGATAGGTTGGTCCTTGAAGCGGCCATCGTCGGAGGCCACAGTGAGCAGAATCTCCTTGCCTGGCTTCACCTCGATTCGCTTCTGCGCAAATAGACTAAAGTACACGACATTTGCTCGCTCTCCATCTTCTCCAGAGTCATCTGGTAAGGTGACGCGTCGTAGGATTACATGGGGCTTCTGGGTAGAACCATGCAGGCGAAAGCGCACTGGCCCTTTAATCCCAAGGATTGCGGCGACTGTGGGCGTCATGGAGAGACCATCGGCCTCTGTGAGGCTGGAATCGTCCATACCACCTCGTGAAAAACAATGGATTAACTTGAGAGAACGGGAAAGGCGGAGAAAAGCTGTCGAGTGGGCGGACAAGGAGGAAATGGCCAACCCAGGTCTGGCGGTCCGCCAAAGACTCACGTGAGCAAATCAGTCCATCGGCAAATTCCGGACGCTTGCTCATCACCTCGAGTCACCATGACCCTCGCCATTCCCGATGTCCCATGCCTTCTGCAGAACTGCCTCGACTTCTGGCTATGCTCAAGATACCGCCCGACGCCGTCCTGAACGTCTACCTGGTCGGATCACGGTTGTGGGGAACCAACAAACCTTCTAGCGACACGGACCTCCTGATTGTTCTCGATGATGTGTCATCCATATTTCCAACCAGCCTCCACAAAAACCAATACGATGTGATGACCATAACAAAGGCGCAATTCGTACAACGCGTTCGGGATGGCCATCTTATAGAAACAGTGTGTTGTTTGATGGAGGAATCTCAACACTGTGTATGGCAGCACAAACACTCATTCAGACATCTGGTTGAGGGCTCGGGGAACCTGGAAAGGTGGGTTTCTTCACGAACGGAAATTGACCGGGAAAAGGCAAAGAAGTTTTGGAGGAAGGGTATGGCGGAGTCAGGGTTGAAGGTTCTGCGACATATGTTGCATGCCGAACTCCTGAAGTGTGAGCTACAACGTTGGGGAGAATGGGGTGGACGAGATTTAGGCTCTGTTCGGATAACCATGTTGGAGCTTCACGAGCTCATTCTCCATAACCATCGAGATGAGGACTGGGAGTGGGGCAGCTTATCATGGGAGGAGGTCGAGTCAGCCCATACCTCTCGCCTCCGTACGTCTGGTGCAAGTATTGTTTCTCCTTTTACTTCGAGACTCAATTTTTATAGACGAAATATCAAGAAGGTATCACAGCGAATGCCGCAGATAGCCGCTTCGTCTAGGGTTAGCCTCCGGATTTAGGGCATCCTTCATCGTTCGAGTTTCGTATAGGCACGTTATCTCCCGAATGCGACCTGAGTAATGGCCGCACGTTTCGGGGATAGCCCTAGCCCCATTTTTACCAGAACGAGCCGGTTCCTTGAATACCCAAACCGATACCAGTATCTTCAATTGTAGAATCGCAGAGGCTATGGGCTCAGTTGTCCAAGTTGTATGAATCGTCATAAAGATTATGGGATAGGATGTAAATCAACATACAACACTAGATAGTCTCGGGATACATGCGTTGATTTATACATTCATACATCTAGTCGTATCGCACACCATAGTCCATGGAACCAAGGAAAGCTAACCACCAAGACACCACGCGCACATAAACCAAAAAGAACCACCTGGCATGAATTTCGACCATGTTTGTCGGGCATAACCGACAATCATGGTCGAAGCAACCTTGTCAAGCACTGGAAGAAGGCCTTGCGTTTTCAACATTTAGCAAAGACGAGCGTAGAATATCATTAAACTCGAACTAGAGTCAAAGCAGTAGTTCGAGTTTAATGAGGTTCAACGCCGATCCCTGTTAGCAACCTGAAAACTTCTTCTACTTCCTCTGCTTCGGCGTCGTGGTCTTCGTAAGGGAACGTTGCGTTCAATTGATAGTAGTCGTCTTCATCTTGGTATACTTCATCGATATCCATACTTGTGCCGCATAAACATATCTTCTTAATTGCTTTTGGCGAATCGGTGTTTTGAATAACGCTTAAAGCGCGTTCCGCCGCCACAAACCGGGCGACGGTAAGACTCGATGATAGGATGGGACCAGCGACGGTAACCCCATGCAGGACGACCGCAATGCCAATCCCACGGGCAGTAACCTTCTCCACATCTCGTTTTCTGCACATATATCAGCATCTGAATGTGTTCAAAGGCATGGGACATACTCGAATTTTACCGCAGTACATCCATTAGCAGCCGCCCATTCCACCAACTCCGAAACAGGGTCCTTCTTCAACTGTGGCGACAGGGCTTCTAATACTTCTTCCATAACCATCTCCGCCACGGCGGCAGTCCGTTCGTAATCATAACCGGAATCCACCAACACAGCCCCAATAACACTTTCGAAGACATCGCAAAGTGCTTTTGGCGGATCATACCTCCACCCACGTCGAACAATCTCTGGTCCAGATGTCCCCGCAAGCAAGGGTACATACCGTGCGATTTCCGTATTCAGATCAAAACTATTCGCGAGCATGACCTTATGGAGCTCCAGTTTGCGAACGGCCAAGCATGCTAGAGCCGAAGCGCAAACTGCTTTCGTTCGTGGAAAAGCCAGCTGCTCCGAAGTGGCGTCGGGGAACTTGTCATAAAGATATTTGATCACGACCAAATTGAGGATCGCTAAAAAGAAAGAAAGCAATCTAATCAGTCCCTATTGCCAACTCTAATGCAACCTACTCTGAACAGCGCATTTCTATAGCACTTACCGTCTCCCAAAAACTCCAAACGCTGATAAGAACGTCCCTCAGACGTAGCAAAGGAAGGATGTGTGATCGCCTCAATCAAAAGGTCATTTCTTCTGAAGGTATAGCCCAAAGTGTCCTGGAGATTGACGAAAAGCGGAGACGATGCCGCTGGATCCGTCAAAGGGGATGCATAACGCACCTCCCAGGGCACTATACCACCAAAAGCCATGCCGATTGCCGTGCCTGCACGAAGAGCCATGGGAATACCACCCGTAAGGAAGGCAGCTCCCAGAATTGCTTCCATACAATCCTGCAAACTCCTTCTTGGGTACGTCCGCTCTACTCGTCTCCGTTTTGCACTTCGTTCTTCTCCTGCCCGTCCGGTCAACAGTCGCTTGCCAGAGGTACTCTCGATTTGTTCTTCCTCTTCTCCAAGAACAAACCTCCATTTACCCCTCCCTTCCCCTCTACGCTCCGCTCCCAGGTATTCCTCCAAACCGATCTCGATAGCACGTTTCATCAAAAACCAATTCGTGACAACACCCCTCCTCATGGAGGTCAACTGACCCTCGTGCCTCCATTTCCAACGCTCGAACAAGAAAACAGTGACACATAGCTCCAACACCGCATCTCCGAGCGTCTCAAGGCGTTGATTTGAAAAACCGGCATTCACACTTGGTAGCATGAGGGCCTCAATGAGGAGAGGATCAGAAATGGGAGGGAGACAAAGTGCCTGACGAGCACGACGCGCACGATAGGTATCGCTGAGGAGATACAGGAACGATGGCATTAGGTGCAAAGACTCTGGCATTGAGGCCGGAAGCAGTATCCACCTCGTGGACTTCTGTGGTAGAAGAAGTCCGTCAGGAACTGTATGCGTTGGAAGGTAGGGCTCCATTTGTTGTTCCCATGTTGGATAAACACCGTAATTCGATCGCGGCGCAAGAGTACCTTCCACAAGGAAGCCATCTGGTGAGATTACAGGGACCCTCTGCTTTCGGGTCCAACGTTGGGTCCAATACACTTGGTAAGTCGGATGACCGTCTTCCCTGGAGCCAATTAACGGAGTTGAAAGTGGCGTAAGGTCGTATCGAATACGTCGTAAAATGGACATCCGTCCGCGTTCCTGCGCGTTCATTATGAGGATATTTCCTGCGGCTACTTCGCTGACTGGCAATGCGTCCCAATCGCTATTTCCCAACGGATTTTGAAGGAGGCGGGCGATAGCGATGAAATCTGGACTGCCACCTGGTGTAAGTGGGACCATATATGCGCCAAGGGGAAGCGTAATCGGACTGCCAGTAATGCGATACCAAATCGCCAGCTTCGTGAATTCTTCCATTGCCCTTCTTGCCTCGGCTTCATCATCTTCGCAGGGAAACACTAATTCTTGAATCCTTTCAAGCCGAACAAATCGATCCTGCTTTATCATCTCCACGCCCTGCGGCAACACCGTCCCAGTCACCAAGCCCAACCTCGCAATACTTGCGCCGCTATTTCTGGGACGCCCATCAGCAGCCCTTTCGCGTATCTCGACTTCATGGAGCCATAACCTGCTTTCTTCTCCTCCATCTACCGCCCATGGGTCAACGATGTTCACTTTGACGATATTCCCCAGCTCTGCAACTCTGCTGTTCAACCACTCCGTCATCCACTTCTCAAGCTTTCCATCGCCTGCTCCCGTTCCAGGTCCCATCCCTCGCAATGTCTCTTGCCACTTGGCTGTTCCTCCATCAAAAGTTGTCCCGCCCATAGGAAGTAGATACTCGTCGATCACTTCGCGTTCTCGTAAACGACGAACCGCTAGGAATGCAACAGCGCGTTTGGCTTCTCGCTTTGACCGCCTTGCTGGTCCGATGAAATTTCGATCTGCCTTGTCTAGGGGTAAGCCCGCTGGAAGGTTTAAAGAACACGTATAAGACCCTGTGGCTTGAGGCTGGTGCGTTTGCGGAGCCGGTAAGTGCACCGAGGAAGAGGTCGCTGAACCAGGATATGACGAGGGGTATGGGTATGTCGCTGGGTTGGGTTGGGTATATGGAGAATGATACACCAATGGTGGATAAGGATAGGAATACCCAGTCGGATTCTGTGGTGTATAAGGGCGAGGAGGATGTTGATGATAAGTAGACGCGGCTGAACTTGGGCGGGGAAACGAGTATGGCGCGGAGGTGGCGTGTGTTTGTGGGGCAGATGACCAAACAGACGAAAGGCTGAATACTGGTTTTGGCGGCCGAGTAAATGCGTCATGTGGGATTAGCGTGCATAGTAGATGGAGGAGATGTAAGCAATTATCATAGGTGAGCACCGCACCAGTGCTGGGAACAACATAGCGTTCCCGCTCAAGTAAGTCATTTGGATGGGCTTCGTCGTTCTCCTCATCCCAATCGTCACCACTGTCCCCATTACCAGAAGCCTTGGCTTCAAGGCGAAGATTTTGTTCCTTGACCACCTGGTCTAACATGGGCTCGCCATGTTTGAGCATCGCATATCTTGTTAGATGAGCCTCGTCATCTTTACGAATCATAACCACGAAGGTAGATGCCTTGTTTCTGGCACGCCCTCTCGACTGCACGTATCCAACCATATGCTGGATTGGGTCAAATCTCACGACGAGATCGCATGCAGGAAAGTCCAGCCCTTCCTCCGCAACACTCGTCGCAATTACTAGCATATACCCATAAGGAACAATTGTAAAGGCCCAAATATGAGACTCACGTAGATTGATCTCGCCTGCTCGGAATTTCCGTACAGCATCCTTATCATCTCCAACAATGCCAACTACATTTGGCAAGCCCTCTTTGGAAAGACCAGCTCCGACAAGATGCGCGCATTTTACCTTCCCACTGAGTTCGGATAAGTTACTCAGGATCAAAGATAAGACAGCAGCATTTTGTCGCTGCTCGACAAAAATAATGCCTTGGAACCCCTTCTTCTTCGATTGATCTTCGGTCTTCGTCGCCGAGGGATTCGATGTGTACGAAAGAAGTATTTCCACGAGGGCGCTAATCTTAGGCGAGCACATTTCCAAAGTTAGTGGGGTAGGTGTTTCGGTTGGGGGAGAACTGGGGTCAGGGAACCAGGGAGCAAAACCTTCGAGAATCTCTTGTATGACGTGAAGTTCTGGAGGAAGTTGCACTGTGGCATCTTTCAGCTCGAGAGTCGATGAATATAGCTCGAAATCCACGTCTTCAACGTCAGGTGAGCCAGGAGGGTTTTCCACTGTGGTTAACTTGCTGATGTGGCTGTGAATTTCGGTGTAGAGGAAGTAGGATGCTGGGTATGGTCCAAGATTAGACAGCGTGGCGTAATAGCGCATCTCTATGTTGTACCAGGGAATGTTTAGTAGGTCCCACACAGTCCCATCCAGGATGGAAAAGCATTGAAATATAGATGGTGAGGGAAAGACAGCTCCCTCGATGGGTGGGGGGTATTCTTTGATGATCTGAGAAGGTATTCAGAACGCATATTCACACGAAATTTTATAGATCATACCTCGATGGGTTTCGGGGAATTTTCTGCGAGTTCATCGGCATGTTCTCGTACACCTATTACCTTGGCATTTAGATTAGTTTCTAACATCGTGAGGGACTTGAGCGCGTCTTTTGGATTCCAAATCGGAGACGCCGTCATGCCGAATATCTTGGGTCGATCGCCGGGGGAAGGAATCTCAAAATATTCGCGCATGATACTATTGTAGGGATGGTTTTTGCGGGCATGATGACACTCGTCAAAGACCATGAGTGAGACTTTGTCGATTCTCCACAGAGAATGTGTGACGATATTGAGAAAAATCTGGGCTAAGCATAGCTTGAGTGAGTCGAACACACAGGATGGGGGGATAGCTACCCGTCATAACGAAGACGTCATTGTTCTCAAACTTGGCTTTCCAACCAGCTCGATCCATCAAACTGAGCTCCAGAGCTCCATGTAACTTCGCCACCCGCAGCGGTGTATTCTCAGCAATGTAGTCTCCTTGCTGCTCAACCAAAGTGACCTTCGGTACCAAGAAGACCACAACTTTATCCTTCATCTCTTGCTGCGCAGTGATCCATTTGATCAGCAATAGACTGATTAACGTCTTTCCTGATCCCGTGTTCAATGCCGCGATGATATTGCCTGTACGAAAATGTTGATTTCTTGTAAATGTTGCATGAGTGATGGTATCGAACCTAGTTTTGCCTTCTCAAAAACTTCCTCTTGATACTTCCGTGGAACCAGGTTCTCAGCATCGACCTGGTGGTTCATGGTTACAGGGAAGTAGCAGAGAAAGGCCCTCAGAGGCCAAAGCAAGGTGGATGCGAAACGATGAGTCGGTGGGATTCATGCTGCGGTCGGAGGTGCTCATTGCCACTCCGATGACCACGTGGCTCGCCGATCAGATTGCTTGGTCGTCCCTGAATGCACTTAAACTCAAAACTCCCGAGCAGCAAACAATAAATTAAAAAAATTGGACTTGGACATAAGTTCCACGAAGAGCGCGGAAAACATTACAAGAACCTTGGAATCCGTAAAGGTAGTCCGACAAGTAAGTAATAAAGTCCAGTAATTATACATTCGTACACTGAGATGTCACCGTCGGAACCAGTCTGTCCAATTGCTCGATCAGCTCGGAAGAAACACGAGAATAAGACCGACGCACTAATGGTTGCAAGAGGTTGCAAGTGATAATTTAGAGGCCACAGAAGGATCCTGCAACTTCCGTCGCAGTAATAGGCGCAGTGCCCCATGCGATGGCATTGCCATTCGTCAGATTGTTCATCGCCGTTAGAGCAATATTGTAAGTGAGGGCATGATCAATCGCCAGGACGTAGATAGTTTGCTCTGGATCGTCACCGGGTGGGTAGACGAGTTCCCAGCAAGAACCGCACGCTGGCGAATTCCAACCTGCAACTGCTGGAACACCACCGATGTATGGGAAGCTCGGGAGGTCTTTGAAGATGTCATATCCCTTGGTGATGAGCCCGTTTGTTCCGTCAGAACAAGAAACAGAGGTCAAAGCACCATTGGGGTTGTCGTAGACGGTGTCATAGCTGACAGTATCGTCCGCTAGGGCAAGAGAGACGAGAGCGGCGAGTGTGTAAACAGCAGAGAACTTCATCGTCGAAAGATGAATCAGGCGAAGAATATTGGCAATAAGTTACTGAAGACCATACCAGCGACTTTAGTGCACCTTTTATACGCATTTCGTGGACCCAGGTCTGAGAGGGGCGCGAACGACGGAACCTAGAGGAGCCGCTCGCCACTCTTCTGAACAGGACCGAATAAACTGAACAAACACATTGGCCCAGTGAGCAATGAGGCATGTCAAGATGCGGGGTCATGTCAGGACGAAACAGTGTCTTTATGCCGAATCGACTCCACAAAACCTTTTTTAACATGATTGAGGGTGCTCGTGACCTACCTGGATCAGCATCAGCTTCCAAGAGGAGCAGACGAACGAAGAAACCTCGCTAAAGTGTGAGAGCGGGCGGACGTCATTCCGGGGACGAGTAAGATGTAGGATGACCTTATTCAGGCCTCTGTGGATCACCGCAGAGCACCTTGAACGACGATGGTGGCCGATGCAAAGGCTAAATCAGCCCTCGGCCCGACGCTGGTGTTGGGATGAGGCCCCAGATTGTTGACCCAGCTGCCAGTGGCGCGGATGTGCGGGTCAACACGAACATCACCACATGCGTTATGGAAGGTTCTGTGTCCAAAAACGTATTGGGCTTCGTCAATCACAATCAGTGATTGTCGCGTTCGTCGTTTGTGCGCTGTTGGCTGCTGTTGGGAGTCAAAATGGGTTGTATGTTCCGAAAGCTTCAAAGAAGTCAAATCATATTGTGTTGTAATGATCGCCCGCACCTTTGGCTCGTAGATTCGAATCCTCTGGAGCTTTCTTTGAGAATAGTCTCGAAGGCGATTAGGCGAGGGTTTTTCTGTGAGATTGTTCCTGCGACTTACCGACTAATGAACAGCGCGCGCTGTCGTCACGTAATTGGAGAGACGTGGAGTATAACGAAGCGAAGGACTGAGGACTGAGGACTGAATACTGGGCCCTGGTACGAATCAAAGATGAGTTAGCAAGACTTCAACAAAACGCTGTTGCAGATCATCGGTTGGCAAGAGATGGTGTGCGCCCTTGTTTGCTCCTGGATTTTCGCGCCAAACTGGTTAATTCAGATTTAGTTATTGTGCAGATACTTTCACCGATGCACCTTTCGAGAAAGCGGGTTTTGATGAAGAGGATTGGGTTGAGCACTTTCAGATGCCGCCTTTCTCGGAGACCTTCACAACCACGTGGCGCCAAAAACACCCGCCAGCACCCTCTTGAAGCCGCTCAATGCGAGACCCTCATGGACGCGACGAGACTTGGATATCTTGGATCATTAACGCGTCAACCCCGAGCTGATTTGGCCATCAAGTGGAACTCCGGAACTTGTCGGGCTGATCATAACTTACTGCGCTTCCTTTGATTCCACTAACGGAACAGGTTGGGATGTAGAATCCCGTGGCTATCTTTACCTCGTCGACGATCGGCGGGGTTGATTCCATCCAAGGCTTTGTTCTGTGGCTGGGCCCAGGCCAATCGTTCTGGAAAATGCTGTCATAGATATCGAGGAATGCGACATGAATGACACAGTGCCAATTTGAATCTAATTGCCTTACAATAAGTTTATCTTGCCCTGATAAATGACGCTCCTCCAGGAGATCACAACCTTATGGTTGCTTGACCCGGCCGTTCAATTCCCTAGACCTCTTTCGACGGTATGTCGTCAGCGGTGTGTTATGTGATAGCGATCCATGCTTGACCAGCTTGTTGGTCAGAGTGGCTGAAGGAAGTGTAATTCGGGACATGTTTAGGATTGTCAATGATGCCGTCATGTGTGCATTTGACGGGCTTGGGTTCTGTACAGTATGATGCCTTGAACTTGAAGGAGGCTGGCATGGGCCTCCCTTGGGAAAGAGTATCTTCTCCAGCCTCTTTTATGCATTTCCCTGGGACTGAAGTCTGGACGCCGGGAATGCATGTCGAGGAATCTGGCCAAGTCGACGCCACGTCGATTCGGAACTTCCGTGATTCTCTAAACCCCTTTTGTCGTCTGTTGTCGTATCATCGAAATAGCTAGATGGAGAGAGGGATTTTCGCCGTTGCACACTTGTGACGCCCATGGAGATGTGACAGCGGGCACTTTGACATATCGACGCTCACATCGCTTGTTATCATTCAGCCTGTGGCTGCTATCAATATATTCCGTGCTTCTTTGGGATGTTATTGTAGGCCTACTTTCCTAAGGCCGTGGTTCGCGTGTCTACACCAAGCAGGAGACTCGCTATCTCTGTACGTTTTTCTGTCGGGATAAATTTAGCAATGGAAGCGCACATGTATGCGAGGTTCCCTTGATACGGCCTCCCTGAGGGCTTTTGGCTGTTCGCTGTCGGCTACGGCCGGCTCGCCCGGATACGCCACTCGACCCAACCTCCTTTCGACCTGAATCCCGATCGCAAAATTCGCATTCCGGGCCTTTCGATCAAGGCGGTTCCTGCATAACCAGATCACCATTTTGTATTCGAATCTCCGCTTTCCGACTATATCAGAGATGCCTTTCAGCCTCCACCACCTTTCTTCTCTCACCCTTGCTCGCTTTTCGCTATGGAGGGGGCTATTTCTGAAAATCCCTCATCCTCGCCAGAGGCTAACGCCATTCGTGCTGTGGCCTTCCCGAATGAGCCCTCCACAGTTGAGGAGAAGACGACTCGGCCCAGGGGAGTCGAGTTGAAACGCAATCTGACGCAAGAGGACCGAGAGTTGGCTGCCGCTGGTTACGAACACTTGGAAGCTGCGAAGAACGCCAAAGCAGAGACAAGCGACTCCAAGGTCGACATTGACGAACACCACCTGCCTTATTCTCGTCTAGAGGAGGCACTCGGGACTTCCATTGACACCAAGGACGCGAGTCAGTCCAATGGTCTGACCTCTGACGAGGCCAAAGCACGGTTGGAGAAATACGGCCCCAATGTCTTGACGCCACCCAAAAAGAAGTCGGCTCTCAGAAAGGTTTGTCGCTACAATCTCAGATTGGGTATGTGCGCTGACGCGATTCCAGTTCCTGGACCGACTTCTCACAATGTTTAATATCCTGTTGATGGTCGCCGGTGTTCTTGTTTACATTCTACTCGGAATCGACCCAAAGGTACGTCAGTTGGATCTGATCTCCCGCGCAAGTCAGGCTAAAATCCCTCAGAATAACTTCCAAAATACCTATCTCGGAGCGATCTTGATTTTCGTGGCTTTTCTCAATGCAACGATCGACTACTACCAGATCCAAAAGTCGGAGGCGATCTTGGCCTCGTTTCTGGCTCTCATTCCCCCGTCTTGCCGTGTGGTTCGTGATGGTACCATTACTTCCACGCCGGCTGCAAATCTTGTCAAGGGTGATGTCGTGTTGGTTGTATGTCCATTTGATCCACGCGTTTTTCCCTTCCCTGAAGTTAACCTATAGCGCACTGGAGACAAGACACCGGCGGATCTGCTCGTATTTGCCTCATCAGATCTCAAGGTCGATAATAGCAGTTTGACTGGAGAATCAGAACCGCAGGAGAGGCACGGCGTTCCAAATGGAACCCAAGCCCGTCCTGTCGAAGCGGAAAACCTGGTTTGTGGGCATTTGTGGGTCCATGCTCAGTCACGTTAACTTTCGCTGCAGATTTTCAACTCCACTCTCGTTGTTAACGGGGAAGCTTGGGGCAGTACGTCTATTCACGCTATACCTCTGCTCTTTTCATTATTAAAATCTACTCACAGTCGTTGTCCGGACCGGAGACCATACTCTCATTGGTAGGTTTTTGCACGCAAATACTTACCGAATTTAATTCATATATCTTCACAGGGCAAATTGCCAGTCTTACTGGAGGCGAGACAGGAAACGAGAGCCCTCTTGCTCAAGAAATGTCAGTGTGTTTCACTTCTCGTTCTTCCACCGCTGACGATTCCTTTATCCAGTTCGCGCTTTGTTACTATCGTATCGACTATTGCCGTGTCCTTTGCGGTCATTTTCTTTATCGTCGGTATTACCACAGTGTACAAGGGCAAGGCAGCGCAGACGGTCACGTTTGCCATGTCGATTCTGGTTGCTTTCGTACCTGAAGGATTGCCATCTGTTATGACACTCCTACTGACTATTGCGGCCAAGCGCATGGCGAAGCAAAACGTGTTGGTCAAGGATCTTCAGGGTGTCGAAACATTGGGTATGTCTGCTTCTAGACTCATATAGACCCTGGCTGACTTGATTGCAGGTTCTGTGAGTTTACAAAGTCAAACCATCGATTTAACTTGCTGAATGTCCGCAGTTGACCCTGCTAGCCACCGATAAGACGGGCACTCTAACAAGGAACCAAATGACCGTAAGTTGACCACATCAACCTGGCCACGCATATATTCACGGTTTCTAGGTCACCAACCTCTGGAGTGGTGAGAAAATGTACACGGCCTTCCAGGTATGTTGGAATTGAAATTGGAACCGATCTGGTTCTCATATTGCCTCCAGTCCAATAATGACGACGAAACCACGAGCAATTTCTCACTGGATGCCCCTGGTATGCGGGAAATGGTTGACGTTGCTGCACTCAACTCGCGAGTGAAATTCGACAACCCTCACGCCAAGTTCGAGGAGCGCACCATCCTGGGCGATGCAACAGAAACTGGCCTAACTCGTTTTGCTGGAAGATCCCTCGGCGGCAATTATGACGCCCACGTCAAGGCATATCCCAAAAAGTTTGAAGGTCAGTTTCCCCGCTTTTCATCTCGGACCTCGTTGCGTTAATTTCTAACTACTTCCGCTTAATAGTTCCGTTTAATTCGACCAACAAATGGGCTCTCGTGATTGTAAGGTTCATTGCTTGAGGTGTCTTTCTCGCTGCTTATAATCACTGGCTCGTTTCAGCTCGATAAACCTCATGAGAGTGGGGTTCTCACCGCGTACCTCAAAGGTGCCCCCGAACGTGTCCTCACAAGATGCACCACATACCTGAAGGATGGCGCTGCCGTACCCATTACGGACGATTTCCACGCTAGCTACGAAGAGGCGTATAACGTATGTTTTCGTTCTTATCATCGACAATGTACTCCGCTGATAGGACCATTTGGATAGTACATGGCATCCAGAGGTCACAGGGTTATCGCTTGTGCCCAGGCACTTTTACCAGCAGAAGCGTACCCCGCTGATTACGGATTCTCGCTGTCAGATCTCAAGTATCCCACCACTGACTACTGTTTTATCGGGTTGGTCTCTTTGGAGGATCCCCCAAAACATGGCGTTCGGGAGGCAATCGGTACCCTCAGGCAAGCTGGTATTAAGGTAATGATGGTTACAGGTTCGTACTTGTCACTTTGAAGTTCACAGCGTATTTACACATGCCATTAATTGCTTGGTAGGTGATCACCCTAAGACCGCCGAAGCTATCGCACGCAAGATCAACCTCATTATTGCTGATACGAAAGAGACATTAAGTGCGAAGACTGGACGACCTGTGGAAGAAATTTATGATGATGAAGTCGGCGCTGTCGTTGTTCATGGTGACCAGATTGACGAGCTCCAAGGTTGGCAATGGGATCAGAGTGAGTCTAATACTTTTAAATTAGCGCCGGCTAACCGTACCGCAGTCTTCGCGAAGGATGAAATTGTCTTTGCTCGCACCTCACCCAAGCACAAGCTCGAGATAGGTATGTGCTTAGCAGGGTTACCTAAGGGTGATGTTCTGATTCGGTGATTACAGTTAAGCGTGCCCAAGCTCTCGGACATATTGTTGGAGTGTAGGTTTTTCTAGTCGTCCGTTGTTTCACATGATCTTGACACCTTTCATCAGGACTGGAGATGGTGTGAATGACGCGCCTGCGCTCAAGAAGGTATGTGGGATTCTCTTCTGGACGTGACGGGAAATGCTGATTTACCGTAGGCTGATTTGGGTATTGCGATGAACATGTCTGGCTCTGATGTTTCGAAAGAAGCTGCGAACATGATTTTGCTGGATGATAACTTTGCTTCGACAGTTAGTGAGTGGGATATCTACTTTTCCCTTGAGCCGGTGATACTAACCCTTATACAGAGGGTGTTGCGGAGGGTCGCCAGATTTTCGTCAACCTCAAGCGATCAATCCAGTATGTCAAGCGATAGCGGACGTCGGTATTAAGCTAACACGATGATAGGTATACTATTACCCACAGCACACCTGAAGTCATTCCCCAACTGCTTTGTATGTTACCTTTTCGTTTGGCGCATCAGGTTCCTTTGCTCAAGTCACTTTATTACAGATGTCGTTGTTCCTATCCCCGCACCTCTCTCCGCGATTCTCATTCTCGTCATTGGTATGCTTTCTTTACTCGATGACTGAACCTTTTTCCTGACATTATCGTAAGATCTTGGATTCGAACTTCTCGTTGCTGTAAGTCGCATTTTATGAGTCTACACTTCCTTGTCTGATTTTCTGTCAAGCTTTCATTCGCCTGGGACAAACCCGAAACCAAGGATGGCCTGATGCAGATGATACCCCGTAGACCAGGTACGCTAGGATTCTTTGCTGTGTCTGAATCCAGCGCTGAGATATCCGAAGTCAATCAACAGACAATTATGTCTCGCAAGCGACGTGCTTTGCACAAGAGTCGTACGATCGTCCGGGATGCTGAAACCCAAGAACCTATTGGTCCAAGCCGTCTTTCGCGCTTTATGTCGGACCTTAAGGAACCTTTCACAAGACGATTCTGGGCTGATAAATTAGAGCCTTCTAACGATGAAAAACTTGTTGATTGGAAGCTTTTGAGTTACGCTTACTTGGAAGTTGGTGTTATTGAGACTATTGGCTCGTAAGTTTTTCCTCCTTCGAAAAAGCCTTGGATTTTGCTCACTACGACTCCTTGGACAGCCTCCTTGCGTACTTTGTCGTTTTCTTCAAAAACGGGTTTACACCTTCCGACCTTAAGACTGCTCAACTTGCCGGCAGTAAGTGATTGCCAGCGGAATATGCAGACTGTGTTAATCTATTATCTTAGTCTACTTTTTGAAGAACAGCCCCGATTTCACCAATTCACGGGGTCATGTTATCAGTGGATCTGACCAGGTTAATGCTCTCGGCCAAGCACAAGGAATTGGTTAGTCCTTCTGGCGGGTACCGCGGACCTCAGCTCACGTCACCGCTTTCAGTATACCTCTCGATATTTATCATGCAATGCTTCAACGTATGTCCCTTTCCCTTTCCATTTGTGGTGTCGTGCTCATGCGCTCTATGCAGGTCTTTGCTGTGAAAGCTCGTATGTCATACCCCTTCGGGAGAAACGCTGTTGGCAACATATGGAACTTCGCCGGTATCTTGGCTGGTGCATGCTTGGGCATTTTCATCATCTACACCCCACCTCTCCACGTCGTCTTTGGTGGCTCTTTCCACCTATCGCCCTTATACTGGTTGATCCCTGCCGCCTTTGGTGTCCTAATCCTGGCTTGGGCTTCGCTCCGAGTCGTCTTGCAAAGGAATTCGATCGAGCAATCTAGGGTGAAGGAAATTAAGGGCTTAATGATGTGTAAGTGTTCTTTTTTGGTGCACTGACAGGCTCGGAACTCACAAACTTTCAGTCCCAACGATGCGCACGATGAGCATGCGGTCTCGTACCAAGTAAAAGTGTTACACCCTGATGTCGTTCCGACTTTTATGACTACTCATGCACCTGCTCCACGTTTTGCAATGTCTAATGTTCTCTTTCACGTCACCCTCCATCCTTATATTACGATTCGCGTTCTTCGGTTGCCTACGTTGCTGTTTCTACGATAGACGGTACACAAGGAAATGCCTAAATACAGCCTCGTACCTTTGTAAATTAGATGAAAGTACAACTACTGGTTCTTTTGCGATGGCATATAGTCCGGTGAGAGTGGGTATCACTATTGTTATCAAAGCCAACCTGGACTTCCACCTCCGATTGATCTTGATACGGTTGACCAAGTCTTTGACTCGTGATAACCCAGTCTTGTTCTTCCACGTCTTCCAGATCACGTCGGACCCTCCCACTGCGTGTAAAACGCTGAAAGCTACGAGACCTCCGTACAGGAAGGAACTGGTTTTTGGCCATTTGTGGAGTCCTGCTTTGACAAACTCGTAGTCGAGCTCGGAAGGACCGAATGCGTCAATGGGAAGGGATGGGTTTGTTGGTATGACTCTGTGAGTGAGATAATGGATTGGGAGGAAGAGGAATGCGAGGGAGTAGCCTGTTACGCTGAGAAGGCTGGAGAAAGGACGAGGTTTGGGGATGGCTTGATTGCCATCGCCGTTGGCATTAGGACTGGTACGGTTTGAAGAGAGAGTGGAAATAAGCCGTTTGGAGAGGCCAGAGAGGGAGTGAACGACGAGAGGACCTAGGAGAAGGTATTTCTCTCCAAAGCTGGTTTGGTAATATTCACGACCAAGCAACTATAATACGGCGAAGAAAGTGCGTCCGCCGTTCGCGTCAGTTCGAATCCGGATTGGATTGGGGATGCGTACCATGGTCTTGGAAGCTAGTTCGGACCCGCCGAAATTAGCAAGGATCGGGGCGGACAAATGGACGAGGAGAAAGGTGGAGAGAAAAGGTGCAGACCCATGGGCGATTATTGTGAGGTATCGTAATGCCTTGTGGGCTGTGGGTTTACCTTGCCCTTTGTTGGGTATCTCCTCGCTGCTCGCGCTCATCGTCGTAGACGGTGTTGGGCTTATTACGGAATCAACTATTTGGTGATGTGCTTTGTCCAGTGATATTTGCTTCGTTTACTTACTTATCTCCAAGGGGACTTCTTTCTTTCGACATTGCTTGGATGCTTGGAACTGAGGTTCGAAGTGGGGTGATTCTATTGGATTTAACGAGAGGTCCAGTATCGGGTAGACCACGAACGTGGGCGAGGCCAGAGCAAGGTAAGTTCGCAACACCCTTGACTGTCAGCTCAAGTAGAGGGGGCATTACCCACTCACATGATGTTTCCAGGGATTTCTCTATGAGCCTCAGGTCGTTATTGGGCACTGGGGATAATTTGAAACCTGGGTTTCGTTCTCTGCAGGTTCTCCACATGAGTAGACCCATGATCAAAAGGTAAGGCTCACGCCAATTGCCACCCAAGTCAGATAGTTTGAAGCTGAACACCTTCTGGATAGCCTGTCAAGTGCTGTAAAAAGGGGATATATTGGTACTGGTTAACCTCAATCTTCCGTTGACACCCACTTTTCGACCAGCGATCGCAGGCGCCCAGTTGCTGTCAAAGTGGACGCAGCACTCGGCTGAGATCTACGGAAGGCACGCCACGATCTGATGTACCACCCACTCAGCGTATGTGTTCATAGTTCTTGTCCTAAACCAGGTTGAAATGCTGAGTACGTTGAATCCTTTATTTAAATCATTTCCTGTTTATTGTGGCTTTTGCCCTACGACCAACCATAACTTCTTTTCGCCCACTCGCACCATGACGGAACGAGGGAGATGATCTCATCTTCCTGTACGCAGGGAATTTTGATGGGGCTCCCGTCTTTGACCCTCGTTCCTATGTAGGTCCATTCCGCAACACCCATATTAGCATGATTTCGTCTCTGCGCAGGTTCCCCTTCGGATCCTCCTCAGCGCGTCCTTGTGGTCACTGGTCTTCATCCAGTCGACGTCCACTTTTGACCACACTCAAGCTACTCAAGATTCGAATCGACTCTTGATGCCATTCGAGCTTGATTGACATTTTCCGACCTTCACCCGCTCAACATGCCATCTATATCCCCTTCAACTAGTCAAGCTTAGGAGTGGGTGGGCTTAAAGGGGCTGTCGTTAAGTCTGCTATCCTGTCACGGCGCGGATTGGACGGAATGAACTTGGACATAAGTGTGGGTGCAGTTGGCCTCTCGGACGGCGTCTTTCTTCGAGCAATTCATAGCACCGAAAACATTCGTGGAAATGTGGTGCACAAGGAAGACATAACTTTATTCGACATATACATATCAATAATGGAAACCTAAACCCAGGAGATACGCATAAATTTGGAAGATACATCAAACACACTGACAGACGATAACGTGATACAAGCGGAGGGCTATATGTTAGACATTTAATCCTGCTTCTCCTCGGTTTCTGTGGCTTCGGCAGGTTTGGCATCTTCCTCGGCTGCAGGTGCTTCTTCCGTTGGTTGGTCTTCTTCTTTCGTTTCCTCCTCGCCTTCCTTGGCGCCTTTGCTGCCAACGACCGTGGCATTGATTCTACCCAGAAGTTAATGCATTGCAAAGACCCCAGAATGTCGGTCAACTCACGACAACTGAACCTGAACGTTCTCCTTCTCACCACCCTCGGGATTGGAGATTTCAACGGTGAAGCGCTTGTTACCTTTCCAGCCATAACTGCCAGTTGAGAAGGAGCTAGCGGTCAAGGCGAAGTTAGCGAGGAAGCCTGGGTCATTGGGAGAGCCATCGGGGGCGGTGTGGGAGATAGTTGCGTGCAACGTAGGTGCCTTTGCTTTGAAAGCAGAGGCGGGCAATGCGGCCTGCGATGATTGTTAGGGAGCTGTATCCGTAATGGATAAAGGAAGTACCTTGGCTGCTTTCTTGCCACCGCGCTTGGGCTTCGCTGGTGTGGCCGAGGCATCGGTCTTGGCAGCTTTTGAGGCGCGAGTGGTAGCGCCCGACTCTTCTGCAGCTGCACGTTTTGTTCCTGTATAAGGTGGGGTCAGCATTGAGGACAAAATCGACGATGAGCTAAACTGACCGGCCATTGTGGTAGTTCCGATAAAAGGTGAGTGGTGGTGGAAAGAAAGAGAATCTGGGAAGTAGTCAACAAAGATCGCAGGAATTTGAGACAACAACCCTGACAACCGGATGACGTCACGCGTTGGGTAACGTGATCTGACGCGCATCGTGACACCGTGACGTGCGGCGTGTCACAATGCACCAAGCGACCCTTCATCTTGTTTGGGTCTTTCAATCCACAATCCGATATCTTGCTAACCTGGATCACTGTTGTCCTCATTGGGTGCCAGTGTCCACAATGATTGAACCTGAGATTGCTGTATCTCTGGATTCTCGGGTACGTGCTTCCATTTCTTTTTCCTTTATATTGTCACGTTTATTGGCACGATTTTAGGTTGTGTGAGTTTCTGAAGCAAACCCAGAACCACTTGGTCACAAGGCATCATGCCCTCGGCCACTCAAACTCTCAAATGAACCCAATCCACCCCTTCATTCCCGAAGCTGACGCCCGTGACCGTGATGGCCACCTTCTCGGCGTTCGGGTGGTCGGGTCAATCTCCAGTTGTACCTTAAGTTGCAAGCCTCTCGATCTGACCGAACTGGATTGTTATACCGCATCCGATCCTTCCAACCTATTTTGGGAAACCGCTGCGATAGACCAGCCTGATGTAAGGCTGTGGGGTCAGGACAAGCTTGCTGCCGCATTGCAATCCGGCGCTAAGAATGTGACTGCTTAAATATTGGCTCGTTTCGTTGGCTTTGACCCCTCGACCGATTTCCTCATGACCACACATACCGATGGCGACGCTGTCGTCGCTGTCGCCGTTTCCAGAAAGCGTGCCGCTGCCACAAATGACAGCGCACGACCACTCAAGCAGTCCAGGAGGAGGAAGGGGAAACTGCATCGTCTTCTCGAACTCCCCTACGACATTCTGCTTGAGGTACGTGGTTCGGGTGATGGTACTCGAAATACACCTTTGACAATCCTTCAGGTTCTCTATCAACTTGACCCCTATAGCCTCTTGCGACTATCCCGAGCCAGTCGAGATCTCCGAACCTTCCTCATGGCCCGCGCTTCACGTCATATCTGGTTGGCCGTCTTAAAGAATGCTGGGATGCCAGAGTGCCCGCCAGGCCTTTCAGAGCCGCGCTATTTCAGATTGGTGTTCGATATTACGTGTCTCGTAAGTTTCCCTATGGACATGTCCCTCGTCTGCGAGTAACCTATCCACCAAGGAATGTGGTGTCCGTCGCGCAAAAGATGTCCACTGGGAGGCAAAGACTCGCTGCTGCAAGGAATGTGCTTCGGAAATGTGAGTCTGTTTACGGTTCCTCTTCACACCGCTCTAAATCCTGACAGTTTCACGCTCTGGTCGTTATCTTCTTCGTTACCTTATGAGGTTCG
This sequence comes from Pluteus cervinus, assembly GCA_004369065.1. Taxonomy (NCBI): domain Eukaryota; kingdom Fungi; phylum Basidiomycota; class Agaricomycetes; order Agaricales; family Pluteaceae; genus Pluteus; species Pluteus cervinus. The sequence goes on along the minus strand of ML208327.1, from coordinate 110,361 downwards.
GAGCTACGTACCCAGTAATGTGGTTTCGTTGGTTATCTATAATGCACTAATGTCTTGGTATAGGTATATTCGAAACGACAAGACCCCGCGGTTACCGTTATGACAGGCGCGTCATTAATCGCTATGAAGAAGTGCACCAATCCTTCGCAGATGATGTGCCTCTCAGGGACGAGTGGCTAGCAGAGTTGAAGGCTCAGAAGGAGCAGTATAATACTTTCGTGGTCAGTGGCTCCGAATCATACATCTCATCGTATTCATTTCCGCGAAGGAGTCGATAAAGAAATGGACGGCTGCCCGAAAGGAGGAGCAAAATCAGGTCCGGGCCGAGAAGAGAATGGCTCGACGGTTGATGTATGTGGATCACGTTTGTTCTTGTCACTTCATCGGCTTCATATCTCCTTCACAACAGAATCGAGACGAAGCTGAGGGACTTGGGTGAGTTGTCCATCTCCTCTCTTATGAGGCTTGGATTGATCGTCGCGTAGGATGGGGATCTGACCTCCTCGCCCATTGCTTTAACCTCCCCCGCAAGAAGGAACCAGCCTTTCACAACGCTCTAGGCCATCAAAGGGACTTAACCGACAAAGGTGAATTATTGTTCGAAAGTGAAATGCGCCACTCATGGTCGTTATTCAGTATTGGAATCCTTGCTTCCGGACTTCGAATCTTGTTTAATCGCTGAGTGCGAGGACCAATGGCGGCTTCTGTAAGAATCCAACCACCCACAACTCCAAGTACTAACCCTCCATCTAGGGCTTTGGAACTCAGCGCAAAGGGTATGTCTGGTTTAAAAGTGTCGGAACGATTCCTGATTGCTACTAGGATGGAGCGAGGAATTCGTGGCGGACAGCATACAAAAAGCGCCTCTGACTGCTAGGCACAGCGATCCACCATGCAAGTACACTTACCCTAGTGAGTTTCACAGTCATTTTCGGTTGAGGATTCTCATCGTTATATTAGGATGGCGCGACGTGATAAGTATTTGCGAACGCTACATGGATCAACGCGTAATAGCACGATTGCAAGCAGATGGTGTGTGACCCCTGTCATCCGTGCTGGTCGCGCAATACTCAACTTCCTCAGGTTGGTCCGAGTCCCTCGCTAGACAATGTACGAGACCCGATGGGTCTATTGTCTCTCAGTTGCTTCCCACAGTAGCTAACTCAGAAACTATGCCTCGTATGTTGTCCCGTTCATTGCCCCTCGTTTCTACTAAGACCACCACAGGAGAGGACATGCTTCAGACGGCATGTGAAATGCACTTGAACCTAGTGGCGGGTGCGCAGCTTCGCAGAAAACCTCAGCCGCTCCTCGATATCATCGGTGTTATGCTGGAGAACTCCCTCGGCTTCCTTTCACTGCATCGCGGTCATACCATCTCTCCCAGCGTTGCGGATCTTGTGGAACACGCACCTGTACTAAGCGCAGCTTTGGCCTACGCCGATTCGCTGGAACTTCCTAGCCATCCCGGGCTCGACTTACTAGACGAATTGAAATTCGTTCCATCTACTCCATGGAACCAACTCCTTATACCTCATTTCGCATCGCTCTGGACCTCCTGGAAGACTGAAAAGGACAGCCAACTTCTTCGGATCGCACAACGCGCTGTTCCCACTTTCAGTCCTTCCGACCTTCACCTTGCTACGACTTTTTTCTTTTGCAGGTCTGGGGCGCACCTCGATGAACCCATTGGTTACCCTCGTATCCTCTCTCATGCATGTTTAACGAAACCTAGGACCGATTCTGGTCAGCCAGAGGACGCCTTTCATACGCAACTGGGTCATGTACCTTGGAATCTTCATCAACTCCTCGAGTACCACCAACCTGCAAATGCGATAGCGAGAGTCGTTATCCTCGCCTGCGGTGCACACCCCGATTATATGACTGCTAAGGACATGTCGGAGCTTAATCCTGTCCTGGAGTGTTTGGCGTGTTCGTCTTCGACTTCCGAACGCGTCTTCATGAATTGGAGGAGGGCGGTAAGTTGGCTGTTTCCCTCAAGTGAATTTCAGTCCTTAAGCTCTTCCGCCTTAGATTATCCATGGGCTCAAATACCACCATGAGACATGGCCAGCAGTGTGGCGCTGTCTCCGAAGCGAGGAGCGTGACGCGTTGCGTTCGTTCGCCAACTCCTCCGAAGGAAAACACCTCCAGACCTTCCTTCACGATAGAGACGTCTTCTTGTGCAAGCACTGTCGATTTACGAACAATTTTTACAAGGTATACCACCATATCATGTTCAAGTTAGTCATCAGCATATCCCGATTGTGACATATCCTCTAACTATCGAATCGCAATAGCCACGTCTGCGGTATGTCGACAGAGGACATCGCTCCAGATCCTGACTCGGGCTACACCCCGATGGAGGTTCGTGTGCCACTTGCGCATAGAGTGGCCAGAGAAATGGACGGAGATCAATCCCTGCTGGGCGACGGCGTGGGCCCGACGGTTTTGAAGGCAAGCGATTACACCATGCTCTCTGGTGAACGAGATTTTGGGATACGGGGATGGGAGATGTCGGTGTACCCTCCCGAGGAATTCTGATGATCATTTAGACTGATCTGATCGTGATTCTCTCGCATGCTCTTCCTCGCAGTTTTCAGCGAGTATGAATCCTTCCCATCGAACGTAAAATTGTATTAACCATGTAAATAGCCCTATGCAATATGTCATGTCAAGCAATAACATCACGCTCACTCAACGTACTCAACTACGGCCCGCATCGATATCTATCGATAGACGTTCTGGAATATCGTGCCTGTCTTGAAACACCATACGGGCGAAGGGGTGTCATTTGCATGCCCGATCAATCCACAATCATCCTCGGTTCACAGCGCATCCACCATCCACCATCGGCTAAGGTGACAAGGGCCAAGGTAGGTTTGAGAGGCTGTTTTGAGCTCTATCCACTGATCGAGTCAATTTCCCCGCTCAGGTCATGGATCAAGATCATCCACCCCTTCGGCCCTGACCTCAATTCATACCTGTACATCCGAACCGGGCTGATTCACCCGAGGCGTCCCAACAGGACGAAGGGGGTGACGGAGGCAACGGAGATGGTGGTTGTGGTCATTGTCAGACGAAATTACCGGCTTTTACATCCTCTTTTCACCTCTATCACCAATCACGATCGTTCAAGGACTTTTTTGACCTCATTTTTGTAGCAAAAGGGATACCACATGTTGCAAGTGCATAGGTCAACAGAAACCTATGACGTTATGCTTTTTCTTTGAAGAACACGTTTTAGCTTGCAGCCTGGGCGTTCTACAGCTCTAGGTCACGATTGTGAAGAAACGTCAACATACGATAATACGCGTTTCGAATGGATGATTTTGAATTCAAAGGGCCCCGATGGGGTCACTTTGAACGTTACCCTAGACGATTCACATTGTGGCGCAGTTCGGTGTTACATTGCTTTCCGTATCCACAATCTATCGGTGTGTGGGAAGCAGGTTGGTGGGTTGATCACCGATGGCATCAGTGGATAGAGAGTTGGGTGTGGCACTTGCCGTTGGGTGAACCCAATGATCATTCCAGACTGTTCCGTTATTGACAATCATCATGCGGAGTCCACAAGGGCTTTGTTGGATTTACACGTTCCTCTTGATCTCTTGATTAGGAAGGCATTGAGTGGGTGGAACGAACGCACATCATGAAACACGCCGCGGGGAAGGGCATTCCGTCTCTCATCGCCAGTATCCCCAAGAGGATTAGAATGGGTGGAATGGCGGATTATCAGCGGATCGAATCTTAAGGGACAACAATGGTGCGTTCCGGACTTGTGTAGCAAAGGATATTGCATTGGGTCCTACAAACCCTGGGTTCAGTAGCGCAATTATCGTACTTTGAACGCATCCCAGAGGCACGAGCAAACCGCTTGGGGAAGGATGACGCGAGGAATATTGTGTTTTTGGTGATTAAAAAATTCTATAGTTTGAGTGGGGGTTATGGTCAACAAATGATTCTAGGTGAAATCCTGTCTCGCCGACCATTAGCACCAAAGGCGAATAAGTGATTATTTCATACGATATTATTTTGTTCGTGACACCAGCCACAATCCCAACACCAGAAGATCCCATGGAATCCGTCCACCGAGGTGTCGAAATCCGTTATGGGCCAAGCCACCCTCCATTCGCATCATTGCACCGTGCACCTCTTCTATTATACCTTGAAACCTAAACTCCGCATGCAAGCAAGGTGGTTCTCAACGACCTCTCTGCATTTCTCGGGAGCTTCTGACGAGTCATTTTTCAAAAAGCAGTCATCCCGAGCGGATTTCGTTTGCGGACACGCGCAACACCTAAGTTTTTCGTAAAATTTATCAGATATTCGTGTCACATGCAGAATAGATTATATTGCTCACGGTTTGAGTCCCTGGGGGTTCAAAGGATTCACTTTCGGGTTTGTTGGGTCATACGGCCTCTCGCATGCAACAGGAGGTGAGGGTGGTGCTGGTGCTGGCGACCAGAAAGATGTGAGCTGCATGTCAAGTTCAATAAAGCACTCAAACATCATCAACTAGCACACCTTTTCGAACATGGAGTTGAAGATGAAGAAAACTCGCGGGATAGGATGTCAGGGTTCTGGCCAACTTGCAGCTTGCAAAGCCCGAAGTGGTGCTTAGTCAAACAGTATGACATGGACGCCAACGCGCTTTCTGGCTTGCTTTCTGATGTTCGCCTTCGAATTGACTATCGCAAGGCCCACGATGAACGATTGACCAAGTATAAGTACTACATAGTCACATTAACTACTCTGTCTTTTGAGCCTTCCCCTTCTTCGCTGGACGTGAATCACCAGCCAACCAAAGAGCAGAGAACACAAAGAAACCGAGACTCGTACTAATTGCACCAGCGTAGTATGGCCATGCTGCGCTCAGGAACCGTGGGTACCCATCATGTCGTGGTGGTACGACAGGAACTATTGTCGAACTTTGTAGATACGAGTAGCTGGGCAAGGGATAACCAAACAAGTCAGGTCTAGCAGCAACCCACGGTATACACATGGAACGTACCCTTTTCGCTTATAGTTGATAACAAACTTGAAGACCCCATGACGGTCAGGTGCACGGAAGGTTTTGGAGTACTTTCCAGGAACGCCTGGCACCGGCAGAAGAGCGGTACGAATATGAGGGTCCAACATCGTGAACTCAAGTTGCATATCAGTGATACCAGAATAAGGTGCCCAGGTGCCTGTCTTCGCGTCGTACGCCGAGATATATGCGGAGAATTCCTGTAGATTTGGGGTTCAAAAGTCTACCCCGGTTTGTAAAGTGGCTTTGACTTACGATGTTGTCGTTTGTAGTATACTGCTCTAGTGAGGTGGTGGTGTTTGCGAGGAAGTGATTGACTTTATCGACGCGTAGGACTAAAGATTCCTGGAATGTCCATGCGGCTACATCCTGAACAAATTGCGCGTTGGCAGCTTTAACACCACTGGGAGATATATCAAGATAGGTCCAAGTGTAGAAGAGTATGAATGGCTTACTTAGGTCCTTCTTTCGCAGCGTATTCATCGCTGAACACCTCTGGTCCACCAACCCATGTGACACGAGCGCCATCCAAGGTTTGGAAACCAGTTACAAGACCGAGCCGACTGCCAGCCCAAAGTCCTTCACCACCACGGTCAGCAGCCTCGACCAGAACTTCTGCTGAAGTTGATTCCGCTGCAAAGCCCTCTACAGGTGCATTCAAGATGGGAACTAAGAGTGGGTTATCACCCAGTGCGAAAGGTACGCCAGAGAAGAATACAGGTCCTTTTTGAGATGTAATGGGTGTTTGAGGAATGTTAACAGGTACAACTGTTGGCTTGTCTGCGCGTTCCGGGAAATAAGAATATAAGACGGATCCTGGAGTTGGGAGAATGAGTGAGAACTCGGCCGCCAATGAGGAGAGCGGCGTTTGTTTTGGTGACAAGGCGATGAGAAGGTTCGTCTTGAGTGTTGTGAGTTCTATCAAGGTTTGTGGCGTAATGTCTTTCGCAAAGTCTGCAGGCAATTTCAATTTAAAAAAACAGACGTGAAGAGGTTCGAAAACACGTACTCTTGGCATCCGAGGCCAACACAATGACGTGTGAGAACGAGGGGACATCGTCCTGGATGATGACGGGCGACTCTGCTTTTGGTTCACGGAATGTGAGGTCAAATCCTTTGTCTGTTCAAAAAGTAAGATAAATGTGCGCCTCGCGCCTCCTTCAAAACCGCGTACTTTCAAGACCCTTGAAGAATTTCGAATAGTTGGACTGTTTTGCAGTCTCGACCACGACAAGGACCGTATTTCCTGTGCTTGACTTTGCAAGCGTACCAGAAATAACCCCAGAAAGTAATAAAACGAGTGAGGAGAGCAACATCATGGAGGGCGGGTTTGTCCCGCGGTGCGAACGTATCTTCCAATAGACCTCCACGTCGACGCTGTTACTGCATTTGTTTGGCACCACACTCTGAAACAAACACAGCGTTTTCGGGCAAAGGTAGAACTCAGTCTAAACTTCGTTGTTCCTGGACTTGGAAGCCATTTGAAAGGCATATGGCGACGGAAGAGCGCCTGTATACTTCGCCCTTCTACTCGCTCTGACGAAATGCGTGTTTGAACGTAAATCTCACCACCGGGAACAGCCGGAGCCGCTTAAACTCCGACCCAATTTCAACCTCCAACTGCCAGCCCGGTGATTTTCTTGAAAGCTTGCCGGTGTTTTCGTTCAACTTCCCTGTTCCCATTTTCATTTCCTCAACTTTGTCCCTTGTCACCTTGTTGGTATCTCGGTCATGGGTGCTTCAGAAGAGCTCGAGTATCTCAAATCTCTCGTGGCAAAACTGAATGCGAAGATTGCCTCTCTCGAAGGGAAGACAAAGGCGGCTCCTACACCAGCTCCTGTGACCAAAACACCAGCACAACAACTGCGTACCATACTTGTTGGTCCTCCTGGCGCAGGTAAGCGACCCTAAGGGGTTCCACTACATGAATACTTAGAACACGTCGTAGGGAAGGGAACACAGGCTCCACGTATTCGCGATGAATACTGTGTGTGCCACCTGGCCACCGGTGACATGCTACGTGAACAAGTGGCTCAAAAGACACCTCTGGGTGTCGAAGCCAAGAAAATCATGGATGCTGGTGGCCTCGTATCGGACGAAATTATGGTTGGCATGATCAAAGACCAGCTGGAAACCAATTCAGGTTGTAAGAATGGGTACGTCACTTGCCTGTCCATATATGGACCTATGTTCGAATTCGAACTTCTATGCTGAATAACTCGGTTCTAGTTTCGTCCTCGATGGCTTCCCTCGAACAGTAGTTCAAGCACAAAAACTGGATAAAATGTTGGAGGACCGCAAGGAGAAGTTGGACAACGTCGTTCAGTTGGAAATTGATGACCAACTGCTCATTTCACGTATTACTGGTCGTCTCATCCATCCTGGTAGTGGTCGCACATATCACAAGGAGTTCCAGTAAGCCCCAGTCCATTTTCTTCTACCCTTCGTGTTCCCGCTACTGACGTCGTCATTTCTTAGCCCACCAAAAAAACCAATGACGGATGATGTCTCCGGTGAACCACTAATTCAACGTTCTGATGACAATGTCGAGACACTCCGTAAACGGTTGACTACATTCCATTCTCAAACTGGTCCGGTCGTTGGGTATTACAGAGAAAAGGGACTTTGGCACGGTCTTGACGCTGCTCAATCACCTCCGGTTGTTTGGGAAAACTTGAGGAAGATTTTCGAGAAGAAATAGAGTACTTAGACCTTTCTTTGCGTCGAGAATGTTGAGCAAATCATCATATTGCAGATACCCTTGTGATTTCTCATATTTTGAAGAGGTGCATAGCGTCATCAACTTGCATTGCATTTCATTCTACGCAACATGCATGTGATGATGCCTCATCGGGTGTTAGTTGCACGTCATTCTGTAGTGTGTTCTGATCCCGTCAAAGAAAGGACAAGAATGCGTTGCTGGGTCATACCCAAGCTGATGCCAGGTCGCAGATACAATCACCCCAACTTGGCTGGGGGTTTTCTTCTTCATTCTTCGGTTCCCGTCCCGCGGGGAAGTGCAACAAACCGCACGGGCACACTTCTCGGTTCCGAAAAGGGTTTTGGTAGAGGCACCATACCCAGAAATATATACTGTAGCTCAGGCTGCCACACAGAGCAGATTCTGCCATTTTGTGTTTTACAGTGTGCGTGCGTGCAATTTGCGTCAGTTGCCATTGACCGTACTTACTCACGAAATTTAGGTTGTTGGGAATTGTAATTCGGTTCCAAGTCGTTGTCCATAAGGTGGTAGTAAATTTATTCTGCGGTAATAGTACTCGTGAATATGACGAGTTTGCTCCGAGGTCTCCAAAGTCCAAAGAAGGGGGATGAAATGGTACTAATGCGTCATCCATCCCAAAGTTATACACCCGGATCAAACTTCGCGATGGTCGATGTTAGTGTTTGGAAACCAATGACGACTCGGGCTTGAAACTGAACCCCAACCCCCAACCTTAACACCTCGTGTTTTAACTATCCAGGCGGGGTTATGTGGGGGGAGTGTTCATCGTCATCAGACTTACCGTACCGTACCATGATCCTCCCTCCTACCCATTACAGTCATCCGCTCTAGAAGTGGAGCTGGTTGCCTGGCCATTGAACTGGGGTCGAGTTTAGTCCCTATTGCAAGGCCCCCGTCTCTGACTCTTTCCAGTGAGATTTCATGCGCACCGGCCAAGAAAGACTTTTAGTGCTAACCAAAAGGTTGAATTTAAAGTTTTCCTCTAACCTCAAGGCGCCACCCAGGCTAATTTACCTCGATAACTCCTTTTGGAAGAAGCACGGTCGTAATTGAGTTTACAGCCTCATCGGGTAAACTCAACTGCGCTGCGTGCGTGCGTGCGGATGCGGGAGGACAATATACAATCGCCTTTTGCCGGGGTGCGTTTTGGAAATTTTGACCGGGATATGTAGGGAATGTGGGTTACCTGACTGATAGGAAAGGACAATGGAACTCGAATTGGTTGGGGTTGTCTCAAGGCTGACGCCTTGGCAGATATCGGTGTCAAATTGATGCCAGATTATCGATTACCGCCGTATACACCCGTGCTGCCGTAGGCAGGTTTACACTGGGGAGGTAATTCGAGTTATATTTGGAAGTTTTAATATGAGGGGTAAACATCGAACCAACCTTGGAATTCGTTGCGTGTACATGGAGAGTGAGTTGCTTCATTGATTCTGATTTGGAAGATTATGCAGTGATCGTCTTTAACTGATCACTTGCCGTTGAAGGTCGCATTCGAAGGACGTTGTCGGTTGGTGGCGACGTATTTCGAAAGATAACGCAAGAACCCTTCTACCTGCAGGACTCGTGCGGTGTTTGGAAATGGTGGATTTGAAGAAGGTATTGGATTGCCCATCGGCCGATGTAGGTCCGACGATTCGCAGTTTCGCAGACTTTGGGTTACGGGTCAAGAATTTATAGGCGTGAGTTAGTTAGGGTAACAAGGTTGGACGAGTTTGAGGAGGCGTTATCGATCTTCGTCGTTCGGCCACCGTACTAGGACGCCCGTGTGGCTGATAAAGGATATAAAGGTAGAATACCTTCCTAGGGACGTGTCCTATAAACTCCGACCGTGTCAATAGGAAGGTTGAATTGTATTGAAAGATAGATGAATGCTATGACCTACCCTTGTGGCATGTGTGACTGGAACACAAATGCTGAGTCCCCACTGGCAGCGGTAGTTACCGGTACGTGGGGTCAATTATCGGGAGTACAACCGTAGGAATGAACTTCCCTCCAAGTAGACCCAAGTAGACTCCGATTCCCGTCGAAAATTCGAGAGGGAGTCAAACTTTTGGCCGCATTCGCCTCGTGTTTGGTCTGCCATCACGGCGCTGAGACACAGTCGGTGGACATGGGATCGATGGTCCCAACATATCCCAGAGCCGACGAGGTCGGTCTGGAGTGGGTTGGGCTAGACACACTCGACGGCGTCGACGCCTGGAGGTGTATGATTCGTTCGTGTTTGCAATCCAGGCTGCGAAAGGATACTTCCCGTTCAAAACGCACCACGGTCGCCAAAGATATGAGATTCAGCAGAACAGGAGGTTTTGGGGTGGATAAATTGAGGACAAACCGCTTGGCACCGGCAAACAATCAATAGGAGATCATTCCTGATTGAGTATCCTTTCGCGCACAACAAATTCGTGGCCATATGCCGAAGATCTGGGTGAGAAGGATTGCGCTGTTAGGGTGAAGATGCTCATATCCATGCGAGATAAGGAGGATGGCCTCCTGTACGCGGGACTTTGACACGAAATTGCAGATTCAAGCCGGGGCTTCCCGTCGTTGAGAGAGATGAGGAGCCGTGGCCCCAACTCACCAGACCTGTGCTCGTGCCCGGCAAACCCTGCCAGGTTTGCTCGACGAGCGGAAATACGCAAGAAATACGCACCGGTGACCTCTGTATGACGTCGAGGCCGCTTCTGACAGATTCGGACAGGTTTGGGATGAAATGAACAAGGGGCGGGTGAATAGCAATTTTGAGTTTGTGCTGCAAATTTCCCGATTTGGGGGGCAATTTGAATGGCACGTGGGTGGCGAGGCTAAATTGTGGCCAAAATTAGACGGGCTGGGGTGACTGATAAATAGGTAACAATCCAGGAAGAGGGTCGCTGCCTTATCTTGGGTTTCACCCACCTGGAGGTGTCCTCATCACCCCACCCGTCCAACAGCCATCACCGCGAACGTGCTGCCCAAGCGGGCTTGAAATAGCCGCCATTTTATTTCTGGTTTTGCCTGTAATGGTCGGTTCTCTCATCCCGGCTCACAACTTTGACACTCACCGAACCTTTGCCGCAAACCCCGTGAGCAGATACTTTCGTGAACGCATTCTACGAAGGGCGTGTGGATTTCGTATTTTCACACATAGGTCACGCACCTTGCTTTCTTGTCAGCCCTAGTGTTAGCCTCTTTTCATTTCGTACGTTGGCAAACTCTCTTCCCCAGAACGATGACGCGCTGATTACGCCCAACTTTACTTGCTGCTTTCATCCCCAGTTTTGCTCGAGTTTTGTTTGGACAACATACCCAGCCTACGATTCTCTCTCATGATAGCGACTATTCACGCTCAATCACATCAAATGTCCCCAACACGAGAGCAAATAATTTCGCCTCGTCCAAGTGTTGCTGGAGGCCCCCTACCTTTCCTGCCCCGCAGAACCTCGTCCCAGACGAGGTCACGCGTCTCACCAACCCCCACCTCCCAGGTATACGCCAAACCACCCCTCGTCGTGACCGTCGAGAAACCTTCCCCTGAGCGCGCCTTGCATCTCCCAAACACAGTGGATGACACTGTCAGTGGCTCTTCGAGCGCTTCCGAGTCCGGCATCATCCATCTTCGCGTCAGGAGGCGCCGTCGTTCCCATAGTCCAGTTGTTTCATCTTCAGAACATTCTACCCCTACGCCTGCCAGGCGATATGACAGGTCCGGAAACCTTTTTCCCGGTCAGTCCCACACTCGTAGTGTGAGCGAGTCTGCCGCAAGCCAACTTGAGGACACGTCAGATTTGGCGACCCCTCGTCCCGCTTTACCCCGTTCGATGGTTTATATCCCGGGAGTATCGTTGCGGTTGACCACGGAGTCGTTGAAATCGAGGCAGCATCCGTATCCCAAATCTGATTCTTCTGCCCCTTCTTCCGCGGAAATGACCAGGGCGAAAGAGTGGCCAAATTTGGTGCGTAAAAAGTCCGGCCAAATTCTCAAGTCTTCATTGAAGGCATCTTCCTCTGCCACGCGCGCAAGTCTGACCGTCGGAACATTCACTGGCACAAGTAAAAGCGAGCCCACGACTCCGACACATAAGGCGGTACATTTCGACTCACACCTCGAGCACGTAAAGTTGTTCTTGGCCGAGCAGAAACCCTTAGCCGTCTCAAGAGACGGCAGTCCCACAGACGATACGAGTGGAACGGACAGTGATTTCCCATCGTTCATGTACGGTGATCTGTCTGACGATTCGGGGAGAAAGAAGTCACTTTCCCTCAACGTGGTCAATATGCCCAGTTCGGTGGACTTAAACGCAAATGTTGCGTTGGAAGACCTCGCACTGTCCCCACACGACCTCAACATCATTGGGCGGATCCGCCTGCGGAATTTAGCCTATTCTAAAGCCGTTGCGGTGCGCTTCACTTTCGACTCGTGGCAAACGACCAGTGAAGTCGCGGGCAGATATGAGAAGACCATTGATTCTGAATTCGATCGGTTCGTGTTCACTATTCGTCTCACCGACCTTTTATCTCGCGTCGAGGATAAAATCCTACACCTCGCCATTCGTTATTCTGTTGGCGGTAAGGAGTATTGGGATAACAATGGCGGGAACAACTACGTCGCCAAATTCGCGAAGGGACAAACATCCCCCGAGAAAGCCAGTGACGCGCCCGGAAGTGCTCTCGCGAAACTTCATAGCAAGTTGGAACGGGTGGTACAGGGGACAGAGGGATTTCCTTCGAAGTTGTCGCCTACCACCCAGACTTCCGAACCACTGCCCTCACATGCGACATTAACCTCTAGGTATACATGGGGCAAGGCTTACAAGAGCCCTTGGACACCACCCGAAATATCATCCCCACCTCGCCGACTTCGTCACCAGTCCTATCCCGTTACGACAAAACCGAAATCAAATTACGCAGCCCCAGCAGCCACGTCTACGATAACCCCAGCGGTTCCAAAGATCCGACCCCTTGGGTCGCCCCGTGAAATTGATGGATCTGATACGACATCCAAATCCATTGTGACCGATGAATTATTACTCTCGCCTCTACATTCGCCGGTGGATAAATCGTCTCGGCATCATAGACGCGGATACTTTGACTTGGATCATATGGAGACGTCTGACCTGAAGAGGACTCCTTCTGGAACGCCCCCAACAGGTTCCATTGGCGACCTGGCCTCGTTCAATGCGTCATTCAAAGAGAACATGGACGTCAAACCTATGTTATTGGATACTGGAGGTGCCGAGGACTTGTCGACTCCATCCACCGCTTCGGGTTCCTCGACGGATTCTTCGAGGTCCTCTTCGCCTTCATCGTTGGAGACGGCTACTCAGGAACAAGTCACATCGTCCATATCGAGTAGCAACGTATTGGATTATCATCACCTGATCAACAAGTCCGTATCTATGCTCCGTTTACTCTGCGTTTATTGGAGTGAAACTGACGCACCTACCTTGTACTCTCGTGCTTTTCTCGTAGGTTTTGCTTTTATACGGGCCCGCAAGCTAGTCCTACGAGGATACCGCGAGCTCATTCGGCTAATGATGTTGGCGAGATATTTGCTAGCATGTCGCCTGAAGTACCTGGATTTTCCAGGCGTGGGTTTCATACGCCTGTGAGATCTTTGGCAGCTGTCGCATTGGCTGTGACGGAGGGTGTTGATTTTGGTGGAGATGTATCACCTGGTACGACGCCTGTCGCTGCCAAAACCCGGACAGAACTTTCTTTCAGCTGAGGTTTGGCCTGGCCTACGTCATTGTTGGCATCACCATTTCTCGTCTTTGGTTGATCCCTCGGATCTGGTCTTCGTGATCATTCTCTTTATCATTCGTCATTTCCGTCGTCATCTCTCAAACCACTTGCCATCATTTCACAACTTTTTGCATACATACATTGATCGATCGCTTGCTGAGGCATCTTTCACTACCACTACTCCAATTTCTTTTTACTTTTGTGCTCATTTCTACCTTCGGATCTCCCTTTGTTCCGAGCCCAACAACATACATCTCCCTGTCATTGACTTCTACCAGCCGCACTGGGCTACTCTTTTTTTATTTCTATTTTCTTCGCATGTGTTGACCTCGAAGGAGTTGAGTGTTGTACGATGTAGTTTCGTCCCAGTGGTCAATCTTACCTACCCACCCCACACCTTTTTTCACCTACCACTTCTTCGTTCGAGTTCCTATATCCCCGACTCCATCTGCATCATGGCCGCTCCCCGTCTCCTCATCATATTGTTTCCATCTACTTGCATTGCTGCATTGTTTCTTTCTTTCTCTTTGCCTTATGCACATATATGTCCTTTGACGTTCTCCCTAGAGCTGATATCTAGGGACACTTGTTGGGGTACGAGTAGTGGGTTTGGGTCGATGATTACTTTTTTTTACGTTTTCACGTATATCGACGACGACTACGACTTTTTTGCAATTGCTTTTATGGCGATCGCCCTACTTACTACCTCCACCCCCTACCACCCAAAATGTTGATTATACATAAAGTACAGTACAGTATTACCCCCAATATGCTCAGTTTTTCAAGCCACCGTTACGTATCTATTTTGAGTAGAATTGTGACATATTTCGAGTGTATATTCAACCTGCAGCTGTACGACTTGCGGAGGTGTTTAACTTTAGTATTCGTGTCGGTTGGGTTATGTGAATGGACAGCGTCTTTGTTAGCATGGACATGTGTATGTATGTACCAGTTGTTATCTCGACTTTTAGAGTGTTTACTTGATTTTAGAATTCGAAAATGCAAGTGGATTATAAGCTTTTTTATAATGTGTACTGTAGAATCGAGACAATTTCAACAGGATATATGTAATCAAGGCAATAAGTAGTTTTAGTGGCGACCACCGCGCCGTGGACCCCATCTACTCGAGCGGTTATATCCACCGCCACCACCACCTCCTCCACGACCCCAATCGTCCCCGCCACCACCACTTCCACCATACCCACCACCACCGCCACTACCGCCACCACCATACCCGTAATCATCGGGTCCATTCGAAGGCCCATTTCCACCATACAGATCGTCCTGTTGCTGAGAGTTTGGACCCATTGGACCGTTTGGAGATGGTCCACCAAAGCCAGGGATGAAATCGTCTCCTCCACCGCCACCAGAGTTATCGTAACCACCACCACCACCACCACCACCAGGTCTTCGCGAGTAGTCCGAGGACGAGTATGAACGACCACCTCCGCCACCACCACCATAGGCAGCAGCATCATCGTCTTTATTCCACCAAGGTGCGCCTCCTGCGTTGGACCCAGACGCACTACCACCAGAAGGGCCACTAGCGCCTCCACCAAATCCAAATCCAGGAACCATAATATCATCATCTTCATCTTGACCTGTCGTATCTACAATCTCTGGAGGCTTCTCTCCACCACCTGAAAACACGCTGGTTGTGTCTCCAGGTCGCTCTCGTGACCAGAATCGTGTTGTGTGATCGTTTGAAGCGGATACGAGAAGATGACCGAGTGGGTGGTAGGTTAGAGACCAGACGTTGGAATCGTGTGCCTGTGAGAGGGTTGCTCGTGGTGAGGAGACGGGTTGGGAGAATTGGGTGGTGTCGGGGAGGGAGAGGTCCCAGTGCAGGATGGATCCTTCGGATCCGCCGGAGACGAGGATTGGGTGAAAGGGGTGCCAGCTTACGGCTGTAGGGGGAGTGAGTGAGTGAGAGATATGAGGCTGAGGAAGAAAGAGCGGACGTACAGCAGACTTCTTTTTTGTGACCTTTGAGGATGCGGAATTCTTTCATAGCTCGGATGTCGAATACGCGTACGGTTTGGTCTCGGGAGGCACTGGCGACGAAGTTACCGTTGGGTGACCAGGAGAGTGCTTGAATGGTGTTTTTGTGGTAGAACCTTAGTGGGATAGGGTTAGACGAGATGTTTTTGTGGAGGATGAAGGAATTTACAGTGATGAGAGGACGGTGCCGGTTCGGGGATCCCAGAATTTTATTTGGTTATCCTTGCTACCGGAAACGAGTAGGCCCTTTGTAGGGTGCCATTGAACGCATTTAACGTCCCACCCATGGCCTAGGCGTGTAAGTACAACTAAATGGATACAGGAGGAGAAACGGCTTACCAGTCAGAACGCTCTCCACACGACTCTCTTGGAAAGACCATATGCGCACACTGGAGTCGTCACTTGCAGTCGCAAAACGACCGTCATCAGGACTGAAACTTAGTCCACGGATAGCCTCTCGTGAGGATGAACCCTGCCATGCAGTAAGGTTGTTCATGTTGGGTTCGAAGTATTTGATTACCCCGCTTTTGTCTGCAGAGACGAGGTAGGCTCCGGAGTGAGTGAATGAGAAGGTGCATATCGCTGTGTCGTGTGCTTGGAGAATGGTCTCGAAGTTGAATGTAAGGCCATTCCAGAGGGTGAATTCACCGCTGGTTGAGCCGGTCAAGACACGACGTGACTCTGGCGTCCACTGCGCCGAAGTCAATGCGAGGTGAGAAGAGGGAAAGGATAGCTTACCGTTACTACGTTCACAGGGCACCTAATTTTATTCGTCGAAGTGTGCACGAACTTTGTGCACAGGGAGGTCGACGCATTATTTGGATATGCCTGAGGAGGCAACAACTAAGGACAGCTTTCAGTCACGCACAAGGTAAAAGGGAAAATATGCCGCACGTCAATGATATATGGGGGTGTAGGTCGTATTGAAGGTACATAATTTGGATTAGGCCGAAGCTTTCGCAACTACGAGGGATGGTTGAGGACATACGGCCTCGGATCACAAGCACCACAAACTGACCAGCGACCAGCGACCCATTCCTCCATTGTAGTCCACCGTCCGTCTTGGTCTCGTCTTCTTAATGACCTTTCCGTCCATCATCTGTCGAGCACTCGCCATCTCCATTTCTTGAGCCTTGTTGTCATCTTGAGGCGGGGGCTGCGGGGCTGAGAGATATCGTCGCGGTTGCCAGTCAAGCTGAGGCGCTGAAACCGGACGGGGTATTGCCTTGGCTGGTAGCAGGACGGGTAGCGTTGTCGTGGCCATTTACACAGACAATACGGTATGAGCTTTTTGGTTCAGGAGTAGGTCATAAGTTGCGCCAGACGCGCCCTGTAAGATTTCACTGTAGTTTGTTTCCTTCAACGGTGCTCTAGTCCAGTGCACGTTTCGTACACTTTGAAGCCTGCAGACTTTAGTTCCAGGGGTTTTAATTTGGTGCGTGTTGGGGACAGTGGGCGGACAATGAGGGCCGTTCGGCTATTCCCGTTAAGGCCTTTGTCAAATACAAGCAAACAGAAGCTCACCGGCAGTGCCTGTGAGGCGGCTCGGGTGCTACCTCTTGACCTTTCACACTCTTTCCACCTCCACCAATGCCTCCACAGGCGGCATATGCAGACACGAATGACTACCCAAGCTTATTCCGTACGATTTGATCTGATTTATATTTGATGGTGTCCATAACTCATCGCGCGTTGCTGCGGCAGGTTCGGAACAGATGAGCCTGGTGCAGCTCTTCGTTCCAACTGAAGTAGCTCATGACACCGTCGCGGAATTAGGAGAATTGGGAAATGTTCAATTCAAGGATGTAAGGAAAGCACACCACCCGCCTCTCTTTTGCTGAGCTTCGTCTAGTTGAACCCTTCCATCAACCCATTCCAACGCTCGTTCGTCGGGGAGATTCGGCGCATTGACGAGATGGCCCGTCGCGCTCGCTTCTTCAACACTCAAATCGAGAATGAGAAAGAGGCGATTGATATCCGTCCTCTTTACGATTCTGCCCCTCTTATCACTGTTGGGCCGCGTGCTGCGCAGACGGTTGATGAACTTGATGTCACGTTGGCTGAGCACGAATCTCGTTTGGTCAAGATGAATGAGAGCTACCAAACCCTCAGCGAGCGGGCTAGAGAATTGATCGAGGCTCGTCACGTCCTCCGCGAGACCGCTGTCTTTTTCGACAGGGTGAGGACGTCATCACCTACTGGTCTCTGTACATCCGCTTATTCTTCTCGCAGGCCCAAGTCCAACAAACGGAGTTGCGCGCATCCTTTGATGATAGTTCGGCGCCTCTCCTTCAACACGAAGATCGTGAAAATCAATACTCAACCACCAACGTTCAGTTTGACCTCGAGTGAGATCTAAATCTGGGAACCAAAGTTTAAACTTACCATAAATAGGTTCGTCGCGGGTACGCTGGACCGCGCCCGCGTCCCCACCTTCGAGCGAGTGCTATGGCGCGTCCTTCGTGGCAATCTCTACATGAACCACACCGACATTGAGGAGCCGTTCGTTGACCCTGTCACTGGTGCAGAGACACGCAAGAACGTCTTCATCATCTTTGCGCACGGTGATGCGCTCCTTACCAAGATCCGCAAGGTGGCAGAGTCTATGGGTGCTACTCTCTACCCGATCGACCCCAATGCGGATAGGCGTGTGGATGCCTTGCGCGAAGTCTCTGGTCGTCTCGAGGATTTGCAAACTGTCCTCTATAATACGGGTCGCACCAGGCGTGCTGAGTTATTGAAGATTTCTGATAGCCTGCGCGTCTGGCAAGACGTGTTGCGCAAGGAGAAGCTGATCTATGAAACTCTCAACTTCTTCCATTACGACACTGGCAGGAAGACTCTGGTCGCTGAAGGTTGGGTCCCAACTCGCGATATTAGTATCATCCAGCTGGGATTGAGGCACGCAACGGTACGACTGACAAGCATCATTCTCTGTTCCCTTCTGATAGTATTGCCTTTAGGAGGAGTCAGGGACTGGGGTTCAGCCAATCCTTCACGAACTTTCAA
Source organism: Pluteus cervinus (assembly GCA_004369065.1). Lineage (NCBI taxonomy): Eukaryota > Fungi > Basidiomycota > Agaricomycetes > Agaricales > Pluteaceae > Pluteus > Pluteus cervinus. The sequence continues at coordinate 91,849 of ML208327.1, read as the reverse complement.
CCAACAAGACTCCTCCCACCTTCCACCGCACCAACAAGTTCACGGAAGGCTTCCAGACCCTCATGGACAGCTACGGTATCTGCAAATACCAAGAAGTTAACCCTGGTTTATTCGCCGTTATCACGTTCCCCTTCTTGTTCGCAGTCATGTTCGGCGACATTGGTCATGGTTTCATTATTTTCTCTGCTGCACTCTACATGATTTTGAGGGAGAAGAAAATGGCCAAGCAACAGCTGGATGAGGTATGTTCCTTGTGACAACTTTTGAACGTATACTCAAGTGTCCCCTAGATTACCGGTCAATTCTTCTAGTAAGCTCTTGATCCTGGATAAAATAACCCATCTAACATTCTGTTAGCGGGAGATACATCATCTTGATGATGGGAATGTTTTCCATCTACACTGGATTCCTGTACAACGATGTCTTTTCAAGGACTCTCCACCTCTTCCATTCTGGTTGGATCTTCCCCGAGAGCAACAGCACGGTTGTGGGCGAGTTCACAGGCCACACCTACCCCTTCGGTCTTGATCCTGCATGGCATGGTGCAGATAACGCCCTTGTATTTACAAATTCATACAAGATGAAGATGTCGATTGTTCTGGGTGTCATCCACGTGCGTCTGTTGGCCGCTTCTCTTCAAGTTTTATTGACCCCAGGCTAGATGACCTTTGCGCTCTTCCTTCAATTACCCAATCACCTTAAGTTCAAGCGACCAGTTGACCTATACACCAATCTGCTCCCTCAGCTCATCTTCTTACAGTCTATTTTTGGCTATCTGGCCACATGCATTGTTTACAAGTGGTCTGTTGATTGGTCCACTGCAGGTTTTGCACCACCCTCCCTCCTGAACATGATTATTTCCATGTTCTTGGAACCTGGTTCAATTGCACCCGAGCTTCATCTATACAAGGGACAGAATTTTGTTCAGCCTGTCCTTTTGTTGTTGGCCGCCGTTTGTGTCCCTTGGATGCTGGTCACGAAGCCCTACCTTATTTGGAAGGAAATGAAGAAAATCCAAGACCAAGGGTACGTCGGGATCGGCGAAGCAGATGGCGCCCCACGGCACGAGACCGACGATGCCCTGGAGGGAGAAGAAGAGGGTCATGGACGTGCTGTCGCGGAGGCTGATTCTGGCGAGGTGGGTATTTTTATAGTTGCCTTCCGTACACACGTTTGTTAACACCCGTTTTAGGAACACCACGACTTTGGCGAGGTTGTGATTCATCAAATAATCCACACTATCGAGTTCTGTCTCGGTTGTATTTCCCATACGGCATCTTATCTGCGGCTATGGGCCCTGTCCCTGGCTCATGCTCAGTTGTCAGAAGTCCTTTGGGGCATGACAATTGGAGGAGCTGACCCACACGGTATTTTGGGATGGATTATGTTCCTATTCAAGGCGAGTATCTGGGTTAATGGAACCGTCGGTATTCTCTGCGTCATGGAGGTTTGTCTGATTCAATTGATTGACATCATCACCGACTGAGGCGAACGTTCGAATTCGTTTCCTTTAGGGGTTATCGGCCTTCCTTCACGCACTCCGTCTTCACTGGGTCGAGGCGAACAGCAAGCATTTTGAGGGTGGGGGTTACGTGCGTAATCTTTCCTTGATTCATATCCGCTTTGAAGCTCAACCTCCCCGCAGGCATTTACACCATTGACGTTTGCCGAGGAGGATTCTAAGGAGTGATCAAGTTTTTTTGTTCGTAGTCATGGCTAGTCATGGTCGTTCTAAATACGTAGCCGTAGTCCTTATCAAATTTACTGAGTGTTGGACAATATCCGAAGCAGGCCCGGGGCGTGTGTGCGTGCTATCTGTCGCCATGCTAAAAAAGTGACGTTGATTGGCTGTGTCCCGCTCGGCGCGCAGCATTAGCCGTAAACTGCAAATTTTTCAAACTCCGACTGAGTTAAATGCGATAAGAACAATACCCCCATCCTCTCTACTTTCCTCATCTTTTCTTCTCTTCTCCCATAGAGGTATGCCATTTGGATCCTTGCTCCCCCATAACGTCTGATCTTTTTTTCCTAGGCTTTTTAGCCATCCCATAGACTTTTAGAGTGTCCTTGTTTCTCGCTGGTCTTCGTCTGCGTTAACGACATCTCAGAACAAAAAAAACCTTGAAATTTTTTCACTGTATGTTGTTTCGGTAACGCCTAAGTATGCCCAATCGTTGACTGATTTTTCCTTGACAGCCTAGACATTTTAGAAAAATGCCCGCTATTACTGCAACTACTCCCTCCATCCCCGACCCCGCCTCGCTGAAGGCCGCTCTTCACCCAGCGCCAACGCCCGCTGTTGAGGCTATCGACGTATCTGCACTCTTCGTCGTTGACAAAGCAGCTCGCGAGGCCGCAGCAAACGCTGTTGCCGCCCTCGCCCAAAATGAAGGGCCCAGTGCCCTGCAAGCCCTTGACTTCGCTGAGGCCACCATCAAGGCCCTCACAGACAAGAAGTCACCGGCCGCTCGCGAGGGCGCAGCTTCGGCTATCCTCACACTCACAAAATCTGGAGCCATCACCGCTCTGGAACCCATTTTCGCCAAATCCGGCCTATATGCAGCTCTTATCGAAGCTTTCGCGGATAAGATGCCTGCGGTCAAAACGGCTGCCGTCGGGGCCGTTCGGGGATACATTTCTGCCATGAACCCATGGGCTACAGGTCTTATCCTCCCCGCTCTTCTTCACGAAATTAAAACCGCTGGCAAGTGGCAGGTTAAACTCGGCGCTTTGGCCGCTTTGGATCAACTCGTCAAGAGTGCACCTGTCCAGACAGCTAAGCTCATGCCTGAGATTGTCCCCATCCTCTCCGAGGCCATCTGGGACACCAAGGCCGACGTGAAGAAGGCTGCTCGTGAAACACTCACGAAGGCCACTGCTCTCGTGTCAAACAAGGACATTGAACGTTTTATTCCGGCTCTTATCAAAGCACTTATTAATCCCGTTGAGGAGGTGCCTAATACCATTGCCCTTCTCTCGGCCACCACGTTCGTTTCTGAAGTAGACTCCGCCACCCTTTCTCTCATGGTTCCCTTATTGGCCCGCGGTCTCAATGAGAAGTTGACCGCCACCAAGCGTAAAGTTGCTGTGTACGTATTTTTAATGTCTCACTCTATTTCCTCGACTAACGTAATTTCTATTTATTCAGCATTGTTGACAACATGGCCAAACTTGTTGACTCTCCCGTCACCGTTCGACCATTCTTGCCCAAATTGCTTCCTGGTCTTATCAAGATCGAGACCTCCATTGGTGATCCCGAAGCTCGTGGAGTTGTTGGTCGTGCCATCGCTACACTCCGTCAAGTCGGTCAAGTTCCTGAAGGCGACGGATCTGACCTCCCACCCATCAAGCTTGCCGATGCCGCTCAATTGACGACCGTCCTTGTCGCTTCGTACAAGAAGTTGGGTGGTGAGATCGCTACCGCTAACGACTCGGTTGCATATGTTTCGGCTTTGGCTGCCAACCTTGTCAATGCCAAGAACTTCGAAGTTCCTGAGTGGGATCGCTTCGCACCTTATCTTGCCGCTGTCGCCTCTACACCCGAGCCCATCTCTGTTGCTCGTGAATATGTTGTCCGCTCGGCGTCTGAGGACGTTGAGGATGCTGAAGCCCTCGATGACGAGGAGGAAGGCGAAGACCTTTGCAACTGCCAGTTCTCTTTGGCTTACGGTGCTAAGATTCTTCTCAACACCGCTACTCTTCGTCTCAAGCGTGGTCACCGCTACGGTCTTTGCGGTAAGAACGGTACTGGAAAGTCCACCCTCATGCGTGCTATCAACAACGGGTAAGTGCATATCTACTATTCTCGTTTCGTTGCTGATTGCCTACTCTAGTCAAGTTGAAGGCTTCCCCTCTCCCGACGAGGTCCGCACCTTCTACGTCGAGCACGACATCGACGGTAGCGAAGAAGAGACTTCTGTCCTCCAATTCATCCTCGATGACAAGCGTGTCCTTGCCTCCCAAGAGGAAATCGTTGAAACTCTCGCCTCCGTTGGTTTCACCGATGGGCGCCAGCAGCATGCCATCGGCAGCTTGTCCGGCGGTTGGAAGATGAAGCTCGCCCTCGCTCGTGCTATGCTTTTCAAAGCCGACATCCTCTTGCTCGATGAGCCTACTAACCATTTGGACGTTGTCAACATCGCCTGGTTGGAGAACTACCTGACCGGCTTGAAGACTTGCACCTCCAGTATGTTATTCTGCCGTCCTTTTTTCTTATTGTTGGCACTAACATATATGCTAGTCATCGTCTCGCACGACTCTAGCTTCCTCAACAACACCATCACTGATGTTTTGCACCTCAACAGGTTCAAGCTTCGCAGATACCGCGGCAACCTCGAGAAGTTCGTCGAGCAGGTTCCTGAGGCCAAGAGCTACTATACTCTCCAGGCCCTCGAGGACTACAAGTTCAAGCTCCCCAACCCTCCCATGCTCGAAGGTGTCAAGACCAAGGAGAAGAGTTTGCTCAAAATGTATGCGCCCTATTTTCCTTTCAAATGTTCTTTCATTGATTTCTTTCCTTTCTAGGCGCAAGGTTGGATTCCAATACCCTTCCCAGCCCGTCCAGCAACTCTACGACATCACCCTCCAAGTTTCGCTCTCGTCGCGTGTTGCCGTCCTCGGACCTAACGGTTCCGGAAAGTCCACCCTCGTCAAGCTTCTCATTGGCGATATGGAACCCAACAAAGGCGGTGAGATCTGGAAGCACCCCAACTTGGTCATCGGTTACGTCGCCCAGCACGCCTTCCACCACATCGATAACCACCTTGACAAGACCCCTCTCGAATACATGTTGTGGCGTTACCAAACTGGTGAAGATTTAGAGGAGGTGATGAAAGTCAACCGCCAAATCACGGAGGAAGAGGCCAAGAAGATGAAGGATGGCTCTTTGGTCGTTGTTGAGGGCCAGAAGCGTTTCATCGACGAGATCCTCGCCAGGAAGAAGCTAAAGCAATCGTACGAATACGAGGTTTCGTTCAAGGGTCTCAGCTCCTCTGAGAATATCTGGCTTCCTCGTGATGACCTGGTCAAGCGCGGTTTCGAGAAGGTCAGTAAACTCTGATCTCGCGTTTAGTTTTTGCTCACAAACGTCACAGAAAGTTATCGAGGTTGATACCCGCGAGGCTCAGCGCCTTGGTCTCCTCCGCCCCCTCGTTCGTCGAGAGATTGAGAAGCACTTCGCCGACTTCGGTCTTGAACCCGAATTCGTCTCACATAACACCATGAGGGGTCTTTCTGGTGGTCAAAAGGTCAAGATTGTCCTTGGTGCCGCAACATGGCGTCGCCCTCACGTTGTCTGTCTTGATGAGCCTACGAGTGCGTATTCACTGCAGCGTTCTACTTTGTAATTTTGAATCCACATTTCCAGACTACCTCGATCGCGAGTCTTTGGCCGCTCTCATCGAAGCTCTCAAGTCCTTCGAAGGTGGTGTTCTCGTCATCACCCACAACCGTGACTTCTCCGAGTCCATCTGCTCTGAGTAAGTCAGCAATACTTCCAATAGTTGCGTTTTCTCATTTTCACCAGGGTTTGGGCTATGCGGGACGGTCACCTCGAAGCCTCTGGCCACAACTGGGTCGAAGGTCAAGGTTCTGGACCTCGCATCGATAAGGCGGGTGGTGACGACGACGAGCAATATGATGCTATGGGTAACAAGGTCGACAACAAGAAGTCGAAGAAGCTTACTTCGAATGAGGCCCGCAAGGTTTGTTATCTTCTTCCCTGGTACTCATGCAGCTACTGACTTGTTCTTTCAGCTCAAGAAAGAGCGCCTGGCTAGAAAGAAGAGAGGCGAAGATGTCACTGATGATGAGCTGTAATTTCCATTACGATTCATTTTCTATCCTCACTTTCGTATATCCTGCCATTCTACATCACACATTCTGCACATTTCACTACTACTAGATTGTATATTCTATGTCCGGCATTTCGTGTATCCCTTTCTTCACGGGTTTACTACTCTAATAATGACTATCATTTCACCTTGGGAATCGACCACAGCTGAAATGCTCGGGTTGAGGGAAAAAATTGGTATCCCACTAGCGCAAATAGAGACAAATCAGCCTGTGATGGGATTACGATCACGCGGCTGGTTAACGCCGCGCAAGGTGTTGCGAGCACCGTCAAGCAGTTAATGCCTTCGACGAGCAGGATGGCGAAAATCTCATGGCTGTGCGTGCAAAAACCTCTTCTTCCTCCGCTGACGGTGTTTCTTTATCAAGACGCGTTTCGCATCCAATTAAGGTGTGTTGCGTCTGCAGGAATTACCGGGTCTGTGGCTGGTCAACGCCCTTTGCCAGATAAACGCGCAGTTCTGCAGCTCGTGGTACGCCACCTTCACGCAAGGAGGGGTTCTCTTAGGTGACGCCGTTTCTGAATCATGATATCGTATCATGGTGTGGGACTCTACCTTCGTTACGACACGACCACCACCTAAGTGGAGTAGTTGTTCTTTCCAGGCGATTGTAGGTAAGATTGCAGTCTTTATCGCTTGTTAGCGACTGACGACTGGTGCAAGGGACTTAGGGAGTTTCGTTCGTCTGACAGTGGTATTAGTTTCCTGGTGAATATCATCTAGAAACCCTGATAAGACGGCTAAGACCCAGAGGGCAAGATAAACCTGTAAGATCGCAGTGCCCATTGCCCGTTTCCTATCGCTGGTTAGAGTTTGACAACTAGGCTGTGTATACAGCCATCCCGGTTTGTATTCAAGTAAGGGTTTCATTCATCTTAAATATATGGCGGCGCTATAGCTGGCAAGAGTCCGACCGTGAGTCGTCTAACTTCTTCATAAATCCAGGATCCACCACTCCACAACTGGCTGCTCCGTTGACGGAAGTGGACTTTGTTATCGTCGAATCATCACTGGATGTTATATCGCCATAGCTGACCGCAGTGGATATGCGGTCTGTAAAGCCAAGAAAGAAGCGATTGGGTAACGCGTAACCGAGGGGTTGAATGGCCGTCCGAGGCACGACTACCGGCGGAACTGGTCGACCTTCAGGGAAGCGCCTCTACCGCCTTTACCGAAGCCACCGGCGAACTGGGTGACCAATTACTAAATTACTGACCAGCGGGAGGCTTCTTGGTCGGGACTTCGCTGCGATCCCCGCTGCTGCTTGCAGATCGTCGCCGTCCCCTGTCGACATAAAGATCGCATACCAAACGACTGCTTGGCGAGAATATACGGCCTCCGAAGAGTTCTTCTGATTCGAAGAACCTGATAACACTCGGATACGGCGTGCAGTACACTAGGCTCGCTTCTTGCCGCTGAACACTCTATTCATAAACCAGAGGGCTATATCGGTGATCACGAATCCAAACCCTTAGGTCCCTTCGGCTTTGAATCCCCATATTCCAGCTCCACTTTCAACATATGTCAGATAAGTTGTACTGTACTGTCGTACGTATAGACCCTTCACGGCAGGATGTCCCTCATGGGCGATTTTATCGCAAGGTTGACTGTGCAACTGACATACTGTGATTCCGCTGCCAAGGACGGAGAGGTCACTTCAGCTTGCAGCATCCTTTCGATCTCTCGGCTGGATCAATACCTGCCAAAGGGTCAGTGACAGGACTTGGACCGAGGCGACGGCCCAGCATCCAGTTCTAAGTCCAGATTTTTATGCTAGTAAAATATCCGCTGGACTAGAGATGTGACCAGCGAAGATTTCCCGGCAAAATTCAGACATCATAAGAGACTAACGAGCTTGTATTCCTCTCGTGTGCCGGCGCTGTTTTGATTTCTCAGCCTAGTAACTTGGTTCGAGCTTTACAGCATGCCATGATAATTTATAGTCGCCTTACGGTTTAAGTGATTCCGAAGGTGATGTTACAGCATGTCCCTTCCATAGGGGGCAAGTATGATTATTTACCCTCTTCTGTTCGTCCTCTAACGGGAATTCTGGTCTGTCATGCAGAGCTCGGCGAGGATGCGGTGGATCACAAACTGTCAGTGGCGACTTTCGTCAACATGAACTCGTGTCCTCAACACACACATTCTGGGCTGGTAATTTAGACAAATATACTTGGGGTTAGTTGATCTTTCCGGATCCTAGCTTGTCCGAAGGCATAACGACGATCAGATAACACCCTCCTCTCGGGCCCCTCAGATGTATATTCAGCTCACTCATATCGCGGCGTTGATAGGGGCAAGCAAATCGGTGTTCAAAGTCTACACTGCATCGAGACGGTAAAGGGGTCAAGAAAAAGGGATGTATTATCGATACACTACTCGACTCCGTGTGTATCAGGATGTCGGTCCAAAGTTACAGCAATATGATCCAAACCATTAATCTCCAGGTTCGTTAACGTCGGACAAGAAGCGCGAACAGCAGAAACAAAATCTGACATATCCATCGTGGGCTCTGTACATCGTTTGAACGATACCCATCTGAGTTGAGGAAATAAATACAACCAAGTAGGTGGGTGTGTCGCATACACAAATTCGGATACGAATGAGAGGTGAGTTACAGATTGGAGGAAAGTTGACTCGGTTTCTCGATTTTCGAGGTGTCTTGGGAGGTTGGCAAATAGCCAGTCTTTAGATCCTGATTCGAGAGCGATTTTGACGCCGATAGTGGATCCTGTGGTGATAAGCGGAGCCAGGGCGTCATATTTTTGGATGAGAGGGTGTAAATCAAACCGGTGGCCTGATGCGATGCGCCAAAGGAACCAGATGGAACGAAGCTTGGTGAGTCCTCTGGCCATGATAAGGAAGGTGATAAGACCTTCGAGGTCAGCGGCGAAGCTGGTGAGCTCGGACAGACAATCGTCTGGAAGGTAGATGGGGACAGGGGAGGGTTGAAGGATACGATCGAGGTGGAGATGAGATATTTTGGGGTGTCGGATGAGAAAATCGACCAAATCGGTGGTGGCAATGGGACAGGAGTTAAATGCCAAATCCGTCAGAGCGGGTACAGTGAGACTCTGCAGTGTATCCGTCCATTGCTCGGAAGATATGCCCATGGGGCCAAACGACAATGAAGTGATCGGGGAGATGTTGATCACTTCGATCGTCCAATTTCGACATGGGTAGATCAGGAACAGCGGTGAGTGGACTTTGAATTTTGTCAAGGCGACCTTGGCCCGTGCGCTTTGGGATAGGCGGATTGAACGAGAGTCGCTGATGATAGCGTGAGCAGTGTGGTTAGGGGAAGGGGACCGTTCGGGTTTCCCCCCTAAAACGACCTTTTTCAGAGCTGCGAGTGGTCGTCTAGGGGCGTGAAGAGAGCGTTGTCCATCAGGACCGTCGCCGCCGGAACTGGAGGGCCGTTTGGTAGGTCGGGCTTTTTGGGAGGCGGTTTTATCAGCAGGGGTGCCCCGTAACAACGTCAGAACGCGACAAGGTATGGTGATGATGGTATTCAATAAGAAACCAAGGTGACTGGACCAACCACGGTGGCTTTGATCAGAAGGCCAGAGGTTCCAATTGATATTGGTAAAGTCGAGCGTGAGTTCGTCCAGTGACTGCAATCTCGCGAGGAAATTATCAAGGAAACGAAGATCCCGAAGAATCCATGTGTCGAATGAAAGCTCTAGCGACCGGAAGGTGTAGGACAGGTGTTTTAGCGAAGTGACGAAGAGGGATGCCTGGAGCAGCGGGATGACATCCAGTTTGTCTCCGGACAAGATAAGCTCCCCATTTGGGGCAAGCGCTTGCTGGGGGATTCCGCGACGAGCCAAATACATCGGGAATATGAGGTAATGAAGGCGTCGAGATAGATAGGCTAAATTTGGCAACTCCTTGTTCACCATCTCGCATATCTGCAGCAGGAGCTCGTCTGGCAGTGCGAGAAGGCCAGAGGTTTCGACCTGCTGAGTGTCGTCATCTGTGGGTATTGGAATGCTGGGTATATCTGGGCGAATTAACCTAGGGATGGTCGGAAACTCGAATGGAAAATGCTGAAGACGTCGCCTTGCCTTGTAGAGTCTGCAGAACGTCTCAAGGTGCATCGCTGAGAGGCGAGGGTCATGGTAGACATTATGAATGTAGTGGGGTTGGGCTTGAGAGTCGTTGGATTGGTCGTAAGAGAAGGATGAAGTGGACGGGCGGAAGGACGGGCAAATTGACGGCTGACGAAAGGCTGGAGATATTTTAACTGCGAGGGCTGATAGCCCTGTATACTCTGCTGGACGGGTGCGAGAACCATTTGTGTACATATTAAGGTTTATATAAAGGTGATCGAACAGGCAGCAAGGAACGAAATTTCCGTGACATACCTAATCGGCTTCAAAACGCCCACGCGCATCATTCCGGCTCAGGCTTGCCTGGTTCTTGCAAAGTGTGGCGGGTGATTGCAGATGATGCTCATCAACCACGGTTATCCGCCCAGAGTAAAGAAAGCCCAGCATTGCCAGAGCTCGTTGCCTGAGCAAATTTCCGAATTAATCCCTATCGCCGTTTTCAAGTCAAATCATTTTTGTTGTGCCGACTTACCGCATGCGCGCTGAAATCAATATCATCATTAGTGTCGATCAAGACTGAAGACGATGTCTCCCCAATCATTACGCATCATCCTACCAAAAGGGGACGCGTTTTCAAAACAATACATATGAGCCCCCATCCGTCCGAAGGCTTGACAGGGAAAGGTCCGCGTTTGGGTTATTCCTGGAGCTTGGCCTCCTGCGCTTAGGCTTGCATTTCATCTCGGACGACGCTGGGTTCAAAAAAAACAAGGACCAACAACGGTGGTTCCTCGCTTACCTCACTCCGATACGGTTTGGCCTACACCTACATTCAAACCGAGCGCAAATCATTCGCCGACAGATTCTAAGTACATGCAGATTATCTGAAGCCCTGATTTGAGATCCCGAGAGCTCAAAGGAGTAAAAATGCCCTGCATTTCCGGTACCTCGCCCCGTAAGATCGAGTGGCCAGATCATCCACGGGGCAAGTTTAATTCCTCCCATTTCAATCGCAATTATCCACGCATTTGCTCGAGTAGGCTGCTCCCTCTGCACGTGTACTCCGGTTGACAGCGGAGAACAAGAACATAGGGTAATTGCTTAGGCTTTGCTGCCTGTGTCACCTCTCATACTCTGCATTCGAATCTAACTCTGCACGGTTGTCGTTTGTGTTGGAAAAGCCAATCGGTGTTTGTCTGGCGTTGTTAGGAATTAAACGCCGTGTGTCTAATGTTTTTCAATTGCTTCCAGACAGTGCGAAGGAGTTCCGTGATATGGAATAACGTACAGATCTCGTCATGCAGTTCCTGAAAAGGTTATATATTCAGACAAATTGCCACCTCGTGTCCTTTCCATCCCCACCCAAGCGCTTCACCCGCCCCTCGGCTTCCAGCTTTCGAAGATGAAGATCTATTCCACGAGCAGCAGGGAGCCACAGCGGTTCCGGATAAGCTGCGTACAGTTTGGTGACTAACGTCCAAGTCGTCCATGCTTGTTCCGATCCCGAAGCGTCAACGGACGCAGGTTCGTCAGGTGGTGTCGATTTCAGAAGACTTAAAACCTGTTCCTCTCGTTCCAGGCGATGTTTAATATACGTGCTGATTACCTCCCGACCTTCGATAATCACAGGCCCATGACCTGGATAAAGCACATCATAATGACCTTCATCGTCCCTGCCATACTCGAGCATCTTGCCAAGGCTTTTCAAGTATACACCAAGGTCTTCGAAAACTGCGGTGCCTTGTCCTAGTACGTTATCTGCGGTGTACAACGCACGATCTTGAGGAATGTAGAGGCACACGGAGTCTACAGTATGCCCGGGAGCATGGAGAACGCGAATGGAAGACGATGTGACGATTTGGGAATCATGCAACCGGTGGAACACTTCCCCGTCTGGACTGCTGGTATAAAGGTCCTTTGGTAGTCTTTCGGTAAAGGATGGAAGCGTGTAAAAGGCGCTGGGGGGTGTGAAACCGGTGGGAATGGGAAACTTGTGAAGGCGAGGGGGTTTGTAATGCGCTGAGTATCCAGGCTTTTGCTCATCCCACATCTTGCGGAGGAGGTTCAGCACTCCGGGTAAGCCCTCAACATGATCATGATGCCAGTGTGAGATGATGATATCTGATATGATGGGCTGGTCTTTGTTGGGAGATTCAACCGTGTCGCGGAGGGCTTTCTCCAGGACAGGAAGGTATTCTTCCTTTCCTTCACCCGTATCAATCAGTGTATAGGGGTTCTGTTTCCCGACGATATAGGTGTTGGTCCCTAGATATTACACCGTGATCAAAGATTAAAGCTTGAACAATAAAAGCTAAGCCAACCTTGCAGGGTGAACTTTCCCGGGTTCTGTGAAACGGTTCAAGTTGCTGGATCCGTCACTAATTGCACGGTAGTTTATGACTAACTTACCTGTCCTAACACACGGACGACATGGTCGCTCAGCTAATCGCAATATGTGCATAAATGGTGTGTGCAGAGTTAGTCGAGATCATCCTTACCCTTGCTATGGATGCCAAAGCCTCGAGTTTCTCCATCGGCGTGGTGGTTAGAAGTAAAGGCCGCCGGCATTGACTAGGTGACCAATGCCGGTTTCACGTGTTATGTGGATAATTTCCAAGCAATCTAACCGCTATAGCCTATTGGTTTTCGCGGTAGGTCCATTTCGTCGCAAGAAGTTCGGCCACGCCTCGAATAACCTGCTCGGTGGTGTTTGAAGCTGACGAAGTAATGGGGTCTACAGTATGGTGCGATGAAGGGAGTTGGCGTCGGCGAGGTTCGAACGAACAAACATGTCTAAACACTGGTCACGGCGATGAGTCGGTTTTGTGCAAGCGTTGGCAAAGCGCGACTCAACGTTGCCAACGATGTCCACTGCTGTGATGACCCCTCCTTCTGACATCTCGCAGCACAAAAGGAAGAGGTTTGTCTTTTTTCTCTTTACATTGCCACTCATTTCTGACAATTGAAATAGGTCTCGCTCGCCATCGTCACGAGATGGCGAAGCACCTCCTCCACCCACCCGACGAAGGTCTCATTCACCACCTACTCGTCTTGTTGAGCGTCCTCGAGTCAGTGACGTCGACCCTGTCCGAAAAGCTGAGCGAGAGCGTCAGCTTGCAGCAAAAATGGCTGCCATAGAGCTGGAAAAAGCGGAGAAAGGGGATACGTCCAAGCAGGACAAGGAAAAGAACTTTGACGCTCAAGCCGAATTCGCGAAGCTGTTGGGATCGAGGTCGGGTGGTGTGTATGTTCCTCCGGCGAGGTTACGCGCGATGCAGCAGGCGGCGTCGTCGGATAAGTCGAGTCCGGAATACCAACGACTTTCTTGGGATGCGCTGAGGAAGTCAATTACGGGTATCGTCAATCGAGTCAATATCACCAATATCAAGCAGGTCGTTCCGGAACTCTTTGGTGAAAATCTTATTCGTGGACGTGGCCTTTTCGGAAGGAGTATTATGAAGGCCCAGGCTGCGAGTTTACCCTTCACCCCGGTTTTTGCAGCCTTGGTGTCTATCATCAACACCAAGTTGCCACAAGTTGGGGAGTTACTGCTCGTCAGACTCATCAGTCAGTTCCGACGAGCTTTCAAGCGGAATGACAAAGTATGTGAATTATTAACATCTTTTCCGAGCCGCCGCTGACTTTTATTGCGTCAGATTGTCTGTTCTTCCAGCACCACATTCATTGCCCACCTCGTGAACCAGGCCGTCGCACATGAGTTGATCGCACTCCAAATCCTCGTTCTGCTCCTCGAACGGCCCACCGATGATTCCATTGAAATTGCGGTTGGTTTTACCCGGGAAGTCGGCGCTTTTCTCGCAGAAAACTCTCCGAAGGCCAATGCAACTGTTTTCGAGCGTTTCCGCGCTGTGTTGAACGAAGGCAACATCAGTCAACGTGTACAATATATGATCGAAGTTTTAATGCAAGTTCGCAAAGACAAGTACAAGGATAACCCAATAATAGCGGAGGGCTTGGACCTTGTTGAAGAAGATGAGCAAATCACTCACGAAGTTCAGCTGGAAGGCGATTTGCAAGTCCAAGAGGGACTAAGTGAGTATTTCTCGCCTTATATTTGCCCCCGAGTCGCTCATGACTTTACAAGATATCTTCAAGTTCGATCCAAACTATCTGGAAAACGAGGAGAAGTATAAAGCAATCAAGGCTGAGATCCTGGGAGAGGATTCCGATGAGGAGTCAGGCTCCGACGAAGAATCTAGTGAAGATGACGAGGACGAGGGTATGTTGTTCATTTCGGGATCTACTCGCGCTGTTCTTATCTCCCCTTTAGTCGTCCAGGAGAAAGAGGGGATCGAAGATCGGACGGAAACCAATTTGGTTAACTTACGGCGTATCATCTATCTGACCATCATGAACGCACTGAATTATGAGGAAGCGGTGCATAAGTTGCTCAAAGTTCAATTACAAGAAGGTCAAGAGGTACGCTCGACCGTGACTTGTTCTGTCATAGTTTTTCTCATTAACGTTCTCTCTCAGATTGAACTCGTCAACATGGTCATTGAATGTTGCTCTCAAGAACGCTCGTATTCCTCTTTTTATGGTCTAGTCGGGGAACGATTCTGCAAGCTTAACCGTGTCTGGTGCGAAGCCTTTGAGGAAGCTTTCGACACTTATTACAACACCATTCATCGTTACGAGACTAACCGTCTCCGGAACATTGCACGGTTCTTCGGGCATCTCATAGCGAACGATGCTGTCAACTGGCTCGTACTAGGAACTGTCAAAGTCAACGAAGATGATACCACGGCCAGCAGCCGTATCTTCATGAAGATCCTTATGGGCGAGATGATGGAGACTATGGGGATGAAAACTCTTGCAGAGAGATTCCAAGACCCAGAGGTCAAGAGGGCTTGCGAAGGCATGTTCCCAACCGATGTCCCCAAGAATACGAGGTTCGCTATCAATTACTTTACGAGTATTGGGTTGGGGGTTCTTACAGAGGACATGCGTGAATACCTGAAGGTATGCAAATCATTTTGTTCCAGTTTATGCTCACATACAGAATCTGATATGGATCATTGTAGAATGCACCTCGTCTTATCCTGGAACAACGTCGTGCCCTTGAAGCAGAATCGTCGTCTGATTCTGATTCGTCAGACTCGGATACAACGAGCGACTCTGACTCTGATTCGGACTCTGACTCGTCAGACGCGTCTGCATCGGTAGATTCCAGGCGTAGTCGTCGAAGACCTCGACGATCCGAAACTCCACCAAAATACCGTGGACGGGATTCAAGGACCAAAAGTCCACCTCGGAGAGGCAAGGATGAATCAAGGTCACCACCACCTCCACCCAGGAGAAGGGACGATTCGCCACCTAGAGGGAGGGATGTGGATATGGATAGGGAGAAGGACCGTGAACGGGAGCGTGATCGAGAAAGGGAGAGGAACAGAGACCCGAAACGTGACAGAGACGAGGATAGATATAAGGACAGAAAACCCGACCATCGTGACCGTCGTGAGTCGCCTCCTCGGCGCCCCGGTGGTGGCAGGGATCGGAGCAGGGATATGTCCATCGACAAAGACCGTGATCGTCGTCGAAGACCTTCACCTTCGAGATCGCGCTCTCCGCCACCTAGACGAGAACGGGACCATGGCAGAGACGAGAAAATCGGGGACAGAAGGGGTCGAGGAAGGTCGCCGTCAGTGTCCAGGTCACGGTCCAGGTCGAGGACTCCCCCGAGCTATTATGCTCGTCGGCCTTCGCCATTCCGTGCGAGGCAGGGTGAAGAACCACCCAAGAAGGCTGGAGAGGTTGCACCGCCTTCGTCAAGGCCTGATGACCGCGAGAAGGATAGGAGGGATTATAGGGATCGTCCGAGGTCATCACCCCCACCACCAAGGAGGGATGATCGGGATAGAGAGAGGGATCGTGGCTATGAACGCCGGAGGTGATTGATTGGTTGTGTATTATGGACGACGCGGTTGACACTGAACCTGTGGGAGGCGCTGCGAATCTTTGTTAACGGGGTAATTGTGTCATAGTTGTTAAATGCTTATTGATCTGTTTTCAGAATTCGACAAATTGCTGGCAAGTGCTCTATGGTATTGGTTTACTTTCCTCCGCTTTTTGACAACGATTAAGGGATATCTCGCCGTTGTTATGGTTTGCGGCGTCTCATTAAGCTTCACTCTCTTCATCTTTTCCTATGTCTGACTTCGCTTGCATAGCTACCAAGCCAACTGTGCCGTGCACCTGCTGCTGGACAATTAGTCCCGCTCGGTTTGCGTGCATATTGGTTTTTCGTGCCAATTTAGCCAAGCATAAATGCTTGTTTTCCTGCTTCGTGCGGGCTCTGTCCAGGGCCAGGGCTTCATTCGAACCTCTCTCACTCAGCCACAAAAAGCCTCATGCTGACTTCCACTGTATTCCCGCCACCCATGAGCTTGATCTCTGTTGGACAGCGAATTCGTGTTGAAGCGCGTCAGTCATGTTGATGGACGCTGCCTCGCGACCGTGTTTCGCACCTGGTTGTCGCTGGCTTATATGCTCTGATGAAACGTAATCGAACCTGGACACCCGCGACTTGTCAAAGATGCTATGAATACTTAAACACTGACCAACAAGGTGGGGCCTCCGTTCGTCCACCCACGATTCTTTGAATGCTTGCAATTCATCGATTCATCTCTGGGGGTAAAGGACGACTTACCCACACGCGCACAGTCGGCAGCTACCTTCCTCTCCGCAGATATGACGGATGTTTACAACGACCCACTTCAGTCTGACACATTCCCCTGAGGTCCAGACAACAGCTCTATTCGCATAACTGTTGCAGACCTCTCTCCTGATTGGGAGATTACGCAAGAACAACGAGTTAGCACGGTCTTGCAAGGTTTCTCAACAGTAGGAGGTCTCTGGACGTTCATGGGAGGTCCCTTTGTCCCGTTCTTTGGAAGCTCCCTTCTTCGCGTTGTGCGCGGTAGGCAGAAGACCTTTGTGCCTCTTTTTGACCGAAAACCCACTCTCGTTGATTGTTACTGGGCACATTATATCATCTTTGGGCATGGGTTTGTGGCGACAGAAACCGCCTCACGACACCCACATGTGTTCGACGTGATTTGACTCACATGCGTACATAATGTCTCCAACTTTAAGCTTTATGGCTCAGCCCAGGGACACAGCCAGCAAGAGCGTGGCCGGAACTGTTCTATAAAGTCCAATGGAGGCTCTACCATAATCCCATCTCTCTCATGCTTGCTAGCCTTCCGAAGAGCTTGAGACTTGGGTCTTTGCTGTCCCCATTTAGGGCTCTGTTCTGTGGCTTGCTGTATAATTTGACCCTCCGATTTACACTGTTACGACTCATATGTTTCTGTTCACTCACCATCTTTGTTCCTGCAATATTACTGGTGTCCCCAACGGGCTATTGGGTCCCAGTTTTGTTCGTCCACCACACAATCAGGTGCGTTCTGTTGCATCCTCTTTGTGATGCGTATACTCTCGATTGATTCAGACGATAGTGCATTTGGTCCGCGCTTTTGTTTGCCAAACGCCATTGACCTTATGCTTATTTTCGTGGAACTCGGGGGGTATGTTGCACCCTCACGACTTTCATCTATTTTATCTCACAACTGCCAGTTGGATGGTCGGTCGTGATCGTGCTGTCCTTTACGGAGTTGAGTACTTGGCAGTTTGGGCTATGCTATCTGGTAATAGCTTGGGTGCTTATCATTTCTCTTACTTTGTATGGGGTATCGAAGTTGGCCGCTGCCATCAGTCTGGGTTGGATATGTTTGTGGAGTCGACTTGATGTCAGCGAGACTAAATGGTTAAGAGGAGGGAGTGGTGCATCTACCACAGCGATTTAAAGAGCACGATCCGTGCTATGTGGGAGGTCACTGTGGAAGGAATGACTACCGTAAGCTTGCTATTCTTCATCTAATCCAATTCCAAGTATTTATAAAGATTTCAGCGGCGAAGCGCGTTGGCTAAGACTTCTTCGAGGAGTGATGGCCACCCTAGTCCTCCTTGGGATAATTGCCTTTGCATTGTTCAATCTTATCTGGGAAACGAGCTCGACGCATTTCAACGTGCTCAGTATTCCCAGTCCGGCTCTCTATGGCGGCTTGCAGATGAGCCCCCAGCCGGTCTGGAATGTTTTGATCGTGTGTTGCATGGTCAGTCCCTCTCGACGCCACTAACCTAACCCTTGATAGACTCAGCTGAACAGCGTGCCGGCCACGTCTTGTACGGCCCTCAAATCTGCAGTTCGTGTTCTGCCGATGCCAATTGTTGCAAAAGGTAGTGATGTTGTTGTTCTGACCTCATGTACTCATCGCCAAACATCCGCCAGACCCTGAGGATACTTCAGTCTATATCTGCTCAAGTTCCAATTCTAAAGCTATAGCGTGCGATGATATCCACCACAATGGAATCGTCTTCAGTTGTGAACTCACCTTAAGTGAGGTTCATCCTTCCTAGTTGTTGATCATCTACTCACACATTATTACCTGGTCTACTATAGCTGCTGGCGGTTCTGCTCAACCATTTGCGATCTCTCCAGTCGATTTTCCACCAAAAACACC